>VYXH01001759.1:129629-205647 GCA_013397275.1 Burhinus bistriatus
GTTTAACCCCCCCCCCCCCCCCGCCCTGAAATGCTGTATAATGTTGTGGCTGCATATAGAGTAATGGAATATTTTAGATTAAAATGTATGTGGATGTGCTTTATTTAAATACAATTGATTTTTAAAGCAGGCAATGTCATTTTTTGCAGTACCCTGTTCATGTATGAGAACACTCTCCAGCTTGGCAAGTTAATCATTCGTGCCAGCAGACCTGTAACTGAGCTAAAACATTTCTAGGAGGATGTAAGTTTAAATATTGCGTTGTCTAGAAAAATACCTCTGCTCGCCGTTACCATGGCTGAAGCAGATAAAGCATATGGAAAAAAGATGATAGCTGGTAGAGAGGAGAAAGTGAGAGTCTGATGAATTTGGACTTCTGAGTTAATCTAAGAGTGAAAAAACAATCACATCTCTCTTTTCAAAATGGTGTATTCCGGTAAGTTTTCATTTCAGAGAGTGGTTTTACCAAAATGTGTTTTTTCATTCCTCAGTTAAATATTTCGGGTACTATGAAGATCCTTCAAGCCTGATGATACAGCGTCCTAAAAGGTGAGATGCAACAGGTAATTTTTTTTTTTGTTAAATGGTTTCATTGAATGAGACGCTTTTCCTTCCTGCTTGGGTTCAACCTCACAAAGACCTGAAAGCCATTGCCTCGTGGAGCTGGCTCTGCGAAGATGCTACTGCTCTTAACGGGAACTCCCATATTGTGCTCAGGAAAGATAAAATCCTGATAATCAGCCCTTTTGGCTATCAGCGCTCTAGTGCTCACAAAAAGAAAGGGTAACAGCTTTGCACTTGCCAGGGGCAGCAGAAAATTGTTTGCCTGTCCTCAGCACGCTGAACCTTCCACTCTGAGAGGGTGGAAGATACAACCGTCGTGCCACGAGTGTAGGAGATAGACGTGTTTGTGTCTTGCTGATTAACACAAAATATGTGAGGTCTGACCTAGAACAATACTGCAGCTTAATTCTGCGTTTGTAGAGATTACGGGTTTTATGGCAGGGCGCCGAGACGTTTACATGATGCGGATGTTTTCCAAAAGCTAAGAAATAATGAAAAACGATTTTCCCAATCTAGTGCATCTCTTGCAAGCAATGTAACAGCTGGTGATCAGCAATTCAGCGAGAGATGAGCAAACTGGTCTATGCACCTACAGAGCATAGATAAAAATTAATAAGAAAGTGGGAAGGGGAGAAGGTGAAAGATGAGTGGCATAATTATGTTAGAAATTCCAAATTTAAAATAAAAGGTAAGAGTGGAAGAGTTTGCTCAGACCAAGCGTTTTATAAAATTTGAGCAATGATTTTAGATATTGAGAGGAACTGAATAGTGACGCTTCTCAGGCATTGTTGCTCGCAGACTCACTTCAGAGTACAGCAGTTTGCAGATAAAAGCTGTTCTAGAGTAACGGTATGGAAATACGGACTGTGGTTTTGCTTTAGAACAGAACACGTGTACGTTTAGGCAGACAGAGATGGAATAATGCACCAACACTTGAAACCAGACACAAGAGCAGGTATTCTGGTATTCACCTGAAATTCCGCACGTACCCAGATCTGGCCAGAGCGGTTGGGCAAATAAGCTCCCACTTCAAAGCAGGAACCAGGGCACCGATAAAACACACACCGAGAAAATAAGCATTGTTTTAAAAGGTATTTGTGGTTACTTTCTCCTTGATGTGAATCTTACAGTTGTGTTGCTTTTCACACGGGAGTTTTATGTCTTGGACTGGAGTTGAATTCCTTTCCTTTGGAAGGGTGTGTGTGGAGTCCAGCTGGCTAATCAGGCAGGTTGGTTGGGGCACTTCCCATCATCCCTGTTGAAGCCGTACTATCATACAGCAAAGACTGCCAGGGCGAATCTTGGCTGCCGTTGTACTAAAGGAGGACGCTTTGGCTAACCTTAATGCCTTATTTCTTTGAAAATGCTTTTCAAGTTACTTGAAGAGTATAGCTTCCTACACTATTTTGACTCTAATTTTCATAACCAAAAAAAAAAAGGAACAAAAGGGAAGTATTAACTATTCCCTATTTAATGTGCAACACAATTAAAATAGCATGTGCCATATGGTTCTGCTTTCCTTGTGAGAAGTTAGGAGAACTGAGGAAGAAGCCCAGAGTTTGCTTCTCTTCCAAGACGAGATGATCAGACTTTAATTCTCCCCTATCCAAACCTCGTTTGCCTTATACTGAAATAAATGTCTTCTAAAATGCTGAGGAAGTGACATTTGTCATTCAAAAAGTTTTCTGGGCCTGAGCCAAGGTCCCTGCAGGGATGCAGGGATGCCCTTCCTTAGCTGCACACGTTACACGCTCAGTGGAAAAAACTGTGACGAAAATGCGCTGTGCACATGTGGCACGAGGTGTTTCAAGGGTTCTGTCTCTCTATAAGCCAGTAAAAAATTCATAAGACTGTTCAAAGGCAGTTAGCTCTCAGTGAGGAGCCCTTTCATGCCAAATTTGTGCTCTCCAGCCCAGCTGTTTTGGTTGCAAATATCTTTGGAAGAAGTTCACAACAGCAACTTTACAGCATGGAAGAAAAGGTCTCCTTTCTCCTTTTCACTCTTAGCGTGGAGATTGCAGGGCACCTTTCTTGCTCGGTCTCTCAACAAATACTTCTCTCAGAAACTAACCCTGATTTCATCATTTCAAATGTTGTTAAAAACTTAGAGAATATGGAAAAGGGCTTCACGTAAACTATAGCGGTTGTTTCCACACACGTATTGATACCAAAGCAGAATGGTTGGCCTCAGCTTTTCTTGTTTTCTCATGAGGTGAGTCAGTTATGGCTCCCCATCTGGATTACCTATAAATAACAGCGGTGGTTTATTTATTAATTGGTAAAAGTGCAAGACTTTTGTTTCACCGATAAATATTTTTTATTTATTGTTATGTGATTATTTGTATTAACAGGTGAAATACCATTCTTAAAATGACTAGTATTCTCTCTGACTTGACAACATTTTCATCAAGCTGGAAAACTTTCCCATTAAATTCACTTTGAAAAGATGAACCGTACAAAGACTAAATTTATTACTCAACAGATGCTCATCACATTGCTTAATGCTTTATTTCATGGTCCATATTCATCATCCTTTTTTGATTCTTAAATCTACACCCAATTCTTTTTTGAACATCTGGTGTTCTTTCTCTTCTACGTTTTTAACAGAATAATTTGTTTGGGCAAAGTGTTTCTTCTTCTAATGCTCTTAATCCTCATGGGTGTTTGGAACATAGGCAGGAGAGTAGGACTTCTGCGATTAAATGTAAAGATGTTTGCAAGATTGTTTCATTTTCTGATAAATATAAATTTGTTCCTTCAATGACATCATCTGTTGGCAGCCTTTGACATAAATCTGCTGTTGCTGGGAACTGGCAGAATGTCCTTGTAAAGGAAATTGTTCTGTGAACAATTGGTCTGTGTGCAGACTTCAAGGTAAATTAAAAAATAAAGAAACTTACATTTATTTTTAGAATGAGCATTAAACTTGGTAATATAATTTATTGAAAATTTACAAATTGTTCAACATATTTTCGCATTAGGTATTTGCCATATGCCATATCTTATTGATTTCCTTTTTGGTAAGCACATGTATCTAATGGGACTGTCATAACATCGTCTGAATGGCTGGTATAGCAGCACTGAAAATAAAGGTTGTATTCTTGACATTTCAGTAGAGGACTTTAAAATCTTTTTTTTTTTTTTTACTTAGATTATTTCTGAGGAAAAATAAAACATGGATACGAACATTTCAGTAATTCACCATGGTGCTATACACCATAGCTGAAATCTCATTCTGATCCTGTCAGCTGCTGCATGCTCCACTCATTTCAATGGAGATGCTAATACACATTAGCCAAAAAAAGTAGGAAGCAAATACATGACATGTACCGTTTTTTTATTACCAGATTCCAGTAGTTTCTTCAGCTACAAATTTACATGTTAACAAAATTGAAATTTCTTGTGAAATCTTTCAGGGCACATTTCCTTTCCTTTAAAAAAAGAAAAAAGAAAACAGGAAAAAAAAAAAAAGGGGAGAGGGGAGGATAAAAAAAAAAATACAAAACTAGGAAATGAAGTGCCATAGTGCTAATGCTTTCAGGCAAAAATATGGTCATTAAACCTAGGAGAGAGAATTAAAGCAGACACTCTAACTCTGTTATTTCTTTGGTATATTGGTATTCTTTCATTGCTTTGGTGACTCTAGGGAGGGAAAGCTGCCTGCACCTGCCCTCCGAGGACCTGCTGACTTTGCCTGGAGGAAACATCACATCTGCTGAATTACACAGCTCTTTCATTCTTCAGCCCAGGTTGCTGGTGAAGACTTTATATATTCTCCCTCGTCTTTAATACCTCCAGCTGTTCTCCTTTCCCCATGAAAGGAAATCCCTGCGTAGAGACGCAGCAATCCTCAAGGCATGCCAGATTTACTTCTGGTGTTCCAAGATAGTAGTGTGGGACGGAAAGGTCTCTCACCACAGCCTCGGCTCTGCCGACCTGCTGCCATGCAGTTCCTTTCCCCCCAGCACCGTTGTCTCTAGCACGGTGCCGCCAGGCAACTCGGGGTAGGCTTCGCCTGCTGCAAAAGAGGAGAATAACGACAAAGTACTGCACTATTTCCCAGTTTGCTTAAGTTATAGAAAAGGTCATCAGTGCTACCATAAGTTATTGCAGCAGCCCGTTTATTCTGCTAAGAAGCTTTCCTGGAAATTTCATCCAGAAACAACTCCCAGACTGTTTCTAAATCTCTGTCTCTCACCTTAGCAGATCCACGCAGCAACGTTTCTCAGTTTAGGACGTTCCGAGAAGGATCCAAGACTGGGAGACCCAGCAGACTTTTTTCTCATCTTGGTACTTGTCTACCTCTTGCCTCACGATCTTTAAAGCGTGAGACTGGACTTCTTTGCTAGCATGCTGTGTTGCTTCAGGATAGGAAGCGCAACAGAGGCTGTCAAATGCTGACTTGAGCACAATGGGTGCTAAGATCCATGGCAAAACTTGGCGGTTGGGGCTAGATACCTACCCGTGACTGGAACACCCCACAAACCGTAGAAAAAATGTTAAGTATTACGTATAATGAATTAAGCAGTCATATTTTTTTTGAATCAATCAGTCAAATCTTGAAATTTCTCAGACTTTACCTAGTCAGCCTCATCTCTGAAGTTACCTTGGAAACATAAAGGAGCTACCTGGGACGTGTGGAGTGTGCTGTAGGAAGGATGCCTCGGCGAGTGGGTGGATTTAGCAGCACACAACACAGCCTGAACTTGAGGGAGGATCTGCTGAGAGTCTGTCTCAGGTGCCAGGGCTCCTTGGACCGCACCACAAGTGTGCTCCAAGAGCAGCCAAAACTCTCCCACGAACTTGAGTGGCAGCAGGAAGAGTTCAGGTTCAGAAAATACCAGTACAAGCCAAAATGGAGTTTTCAGGCCAGTTGTGGACTGTGAAGTCCGTTACTGACACATACGAAATTTGAAGACTAAGAAACTGGTTTAATACATCAGAAAAATAATTACAGCCTGTGAGCTTTTGTTTAGTTGTGTAAACCTGTGTAGGAGTAGTGGAACTGTTTTGTGACAGCTTGTCCTGCTACATCCAGGGAGGGTCTTTTAAGCCTACTTTGGGTGTTTTTGAGCCCAGCCCGTATCAACTTGCATCCCTTGAACAGGGGGAAACAAGGAAAGGTGTGCAGGCCCGGTCTCTCTGTTCCTGCCTAACAGCACGTGAGCTAAGATCATAGAATCATAGAATGGTTAGAGTCAGAAGGGACCTTGAAGATCATCCAGTTCCAAGCTTCCTGCCATGGGCAAGGACACCTCCCACCAGACCAGGTTGCTCCAAGCCCCGTCCAACTTGGCCTTGAACACCTCCAAGGATGGGGCCTACACAGCTTCCCTAGAAAACCTGTTCCAGTGTCCCACCACCCTCACAGTAAAGAATTTCTTCCTCATATCTCATTTAGTGACATATACTGCTGTGTTTAGCATGCAGAACGTGGAGCACGTGGCGCTGGGAGTCAACCATTAGCAGAGAACATGACGAAGCCCTTTCTGCTTAAAAGGAGAACCAAACAGGTAGCAGTCTTTTTTGCTACACTCATGTGGAGCCTTGCTTTTGGGAAACACCAACTGCAACTTCTATTATTAGGAAAGTAATCACAGGAAACCCCTGTGTTTTTGCTAAAATAGATACTTTTGAATTACATTAATTTTTAATTTTTTAGTGTCTTATTTGGTGAAGCACCAGAAGGCTGGGAACAGAGAAATCTCTTTACAAGTTTTCATCTTGCTGGTGCTTTGTCAGCCTGAAATATAGAGAGATTTACATATATTTTCCCAAGAGGTTGCCATTTCTCTGACAAGTGTTGAAATAGTAGTTGACATCTTTAATAAGAAAATGGAGCCAGGGAACAGAATGAGTAAATTAAAACAGCCATTAATTTGATTCTAGTTTTGATCTAAAAAAAAAAAAAAGTCTAGACATGAATTGGTATTCAAAAGACTGCCATGATTATAGAACTAATCCTCATCTGGAATCAGATATTAGAGATTATATATGATCCGCCAGCACTAGTTCAGAGTTCCACTCCTAAAAGTTAACATAAAGAATTGGAAATTGGGAAGTAAATAAAATAACTAAATAGTGGGTGCACTGGTTTATGAAATGATTTCTGGATACATTTGTTGGGGGTTTTTTTCTCTGCAGAGAGTGGTTAATCTTTTTTACCTCTAAAATAATATTAGACTTCATAGTCTTTCTCATTTTTTTCTGAGTTGATATTTTTATTTGCTTCTAAATTTAAGGCCATTAACTCCAGTAATTGCTTATTGATTGTTCATATGCAGTGGCTCATATGCAACACTCAAATTCTTTGATTGCTCATATGCTTGTGTTTTCTGCCTTGTTAGATCAGTATGGATTTATTCAAAATCTTTTGCATTCTTGACCTACCTGAAAAAATTTGGGTTATCTGTAAATTTTGTCAGTTCACTGCGCTGTTTCTTTAGAATAGCTGAAAGAAATAATGGGAAGAGCACCTATTCAGGCCATTTGACATTAAAATTTTCAGTTGTTTAACTTCATTAATGTTAAATAGATTTCAAGTATCCATGTAGGCTTTGACTTAGGCCATCTCTTCCAAGAAATCATGGTTTAAAGTGAGGTCGTCTGTAATGATTCATCTACTTAAACTGAGAAATGGGAAAATGTATTGGTGATTTGTAAGTATTTCATTTTGTTTGTAAATATTTCGTTTGTAACTATTTCATTTCATTTTTTCGAGGAGGGATGTGAAATGGTTAGAAAATCCATTTGTATCAGACCTGTTTTGTATCTTACTGGATAATTCATTAGTGACGTATGATCTGATGGAGCCATGTATGTCTCAAAATCACGCGTGACGTGGAAGCGCTTGGGGCAGAGCAGGCACTAGCCCATATTAGCCATTACCTGGCAGGGCCAGTCTTTGCTCTCGTTGCCTCGTAGTTGATCTATGGCTAAAATAGGGAGAGATGTAACCTTTTCTCACAATTGTAATAAAGAAGCTAAACATTTGGAGAAGGTGGATGTGACCAACATCATGTTTTTTCTTGATATTTTTATTGGAAACTCTAGTCCTTGTGAATTTAGAGAAAGGCTTGGAAGTGTCAGGATGGGTTCGGAGAGACAGAAATGAGTTTGGGTTCCTCAAGTATGATTTCTGGAGGTTCAGCTGCTAATTCTGGGGTTTTGGGATTGCCGAAGGTTGAAAGCATCATTTAGGGATTTTACTTCCTTTCCCAGTAGGTCTCTTAATCCTGCTGCATTTAGAAGTAAAGGAAACCTTTTTACGTGATTGAGTTCTAAAAGGTTGTACGTTGTAATGGCAAAATGGGGAATAATGCTGAGACATGAGTAATATATGAAACAACTGATGCCTAAACAGTGACCCCAATGACTCGCTGAAGACCCTCATCAGCTAAATTTCTTGTATTCGGTGCTTCAGATGAAGTCTTTGTAGGCTATCGCACAAGTTTCTAGTGAGGTTTTGAAACCACAGCTAGTGAATTACTGTAGCTCTGCATTTACTTTTTAAATGGTGTAAGCTAAGTGTGTAACAGAGTTTCTAAATCAAAAATTGAACCGTAACTTGGCACACTTTCAAAAGGTCACTGAGGGGCAGAGTGTAGATCACCACGCAACTTTACTTAATTACAGTTTTTAATTTTATTGAAGATTACTTTGTATTTTTAAACTCTGATGTCCTTACTCTGATCTGATCCTTTCATTCTTCAATTATCGCAGAGCAGTAAATTTTAGTAATAACACTACAAAGAACAGTTAACTTTTTTTTCCCATCACTGAGATTTGTTCAGCCATTCTGTATCCAGTTCTTGTAACTTTTCCATGTCAGATTGGAAGAATACAGTGGGCCTTATTTTGATCTCTTCTACACAGATCTAATACCCTCATACTTATTGTTTGTGAGCAAAAAAAGAGCAAGTCTGTAAAAAAAAGAGGTAGTTGAATGTTTCTTTGTGGCAAGGATTCATTTCAATTTACCTATAAAATTAGGCGTAGAGTAAGATATTGGTTACCAAGCAAAGTGATACCGTGATAGCATTGTTTGATGGGATTTTTCACGTGAAGTTTTATTCTTTTTTTGCCCTCTTATAAAAGCACATGTGCTACTTCTGCTCCAAGAGCCTATTTCCTTGTCTTGTTATACCTGTGTGACTAAACCAAGACGTGATCTAGTTATGACTGATTATCTGCCTGGCCCAGCTGCTGGAGCTGACTTTGTCTAAATCTGCCTTCTCTCTTCAGGTTACTGTTCTTTGTGCGAAAGCCAAGTGCAAGAAGAAATCTAGAGATCCCTGACACTACTAGCACACGTTTAACAGAAATTGAAATTGTGAGCCTTTTCACTGGTATGGCCTCTATTCTATCCGCTTGGGTATAGATGATCTTGGTTTTGCTTAACTGTTCTATATTTCACTGGATGAAACAATTAAAACTTGTATGATTCTGAGAATATTAATTTTGCTCAGAATATCAAACCCTGCTTTTTTTTCCTTTTCTCCTTTCTCTTTGGTGAAAATTTCTAGCAAAATGGGGATACGGCATTCAACACGCAATATGGAGAAATGTCACATGATTTTAACCAAAGCATTTCCTTGAGCTAAAAACAGCTAAATTAACCAAAATATGCGAGTGAGCATTCAGTTAGGATGCTTTGTAGCTGATCCAACTTGGCACTACTCTAAAACAGTAACCGTAAAGGTGAAAAGCAAGACCCATTAAGCAACAGGAAATTAAATCTAACAGATTGAGGCTAAAATTTTTTAATGTTTACAAAAACATTGACATTTATAAAACGTTCTTTCAGATGGCACGGCACAAATGTCAGTTAGAAGCCGTAATAAGTTTTCTATTCAAAGAGTTTCAAATATTTGAGTCCTATATTAACATATTTATCCCTGCGTGTAACACCCTATTCCAAAATGTCTACCTGGAGAAATAGTTGTGAAATTTGGGTTTTTGATATCTGTTTATTAAGTGATGCATGATAGCGGCATCTCATGGGATAGTTATAATTTAATTCCTAATACTATTTGCCTGAATTATTCATTTGCTGTGTTACTGCAATGATTTTGGGGCAAAGGTGATAATGCTTAGTTATATTTCTAGGAGTTCTTAAAAAATAATTGGATTAGAAATCACGCACTCAGAACCTACTTATTATTCTTAACAGTTCAGGACTTATTTAAGTGCTTTAATCAAGCAGTAAATGGTGTATATCTCAGACTACTTTCATTCCTGGTTTTTGAATCACAATTTGTAAGCACTAGAGCACAAGTCTTTTTCATTAGGAGAAACAAATTTTTGTAACATTTTGTCTTTCTCATTCCTTGCAGTAAGAAATAAAAACCAGATATTAATGTTAGAGGCAAGCCATCCTATGCTGTCTAAATAAATACACAGAATTAGCACATCCGTAAAGTAATGGGATTGTAATTAATCTAATACACCTGCAGAACGTCTTACCCAAATCACTCGTAATTGATTGCCATTGATATTTGTCTGAATTGCTAATAGAAATACAGCTTTTAGTGAGGAAAACAGCCCGGCGTATATTTTCATTAGCCTCCCTGTGGCTGTATTGCGCTGCACCTGCCCGCTCCCCGAATGCTTGTTATAGCTGTCATAGACTTTTATGAGGATGGGAGCGATGTTCCGGCAAGCGAACTTGACTCAAATTGTGGTCGGGTATAAAACGTGAAGACCCGCTTGTGATTGCAAAGGTAGTAAGTCTAATTTGATTAGTGCTCCGGTGACATGGCATATTATGAACGTCGTTTGTCATTTCTCGTAAGCAGTGGTGAAAGGATCATTTTCAGAGAAGGCGTCGTTGAAGCCCGCGCACGCGGTCAGGGGAAGAGCTGGGGAGAGGCGGGGGAACAGCAGTAGATGGTGATCAATATTGGCTTTAAAACAAAAAGAAACAGGAAAGGCAACGACCAGGAAAACCTACCTTCTAAAATGAGTGAAAAATCTTCAGTGGGAGTATGGTTTTCTCCTGAAGATTTATGTTACTGAGCCTCAGCTATTAAAACAAACCCCACAATTTAAAACCGTAAAACTCTTGTTGTTAAACAACCAGGCCGTATTTTCTAAAAATTTTGTAAAAAAAACCCCATTTTTCTATGAGTTGCTAAGCAACTGGGCTTGAAGAACAAGGCCGGATCCTCAGTTTACATGAAGTGGAAGATTTCTATGTATACGTGTGTACGTAACCCCCTCCACACACACGTTTTTCAAAGATACGCATCAGGTTAGTGTCTGTCAGGCAGATTTGGTTGTGCGCACACGTCAGCTGATTAAATGATTTTACAGAGATGGCACAAATTAAATGTTCTGACACTTATCGGTACAATAACAGAAATAACTTCCCGTGGAAAATGACAAAGGTTTTAAATTTTCCTTTCTCAAGCATCCCGCTGGAATATGTGTTTGAAAGGATTAGTTTTCTGCTTTTCAGTTTTTAAGAGTATTGGTATACAAACATTGCTGAAAGGATTCATTAGAAGGCTATGAATACTGGGGGAAGAAGCAGGGTGAAAAAAGGCCTCTTTTTCTCCTTTTTTACAGAATATTCTCTTTCTGTTGTCAAAAAAGTATGGCTCAGGTTAGCGTTAAGATAGCGCTAGTGTTGACCCCAAATTGAAAGAGGGATTGATATTTGTGCCGTTTGTTATTTATGCAATTAATTTCATAATCACGGTATGTTAATGATATTTCCTACTGTTGTAGCTGGGAAGATGGAAGACTAATACAAATATGAACCAAGAATAAATTTAATCTTAAAACATGGGACCAGCCTAGCCGACAGAGCTGGACTTTGCAAAGCAGTGTGAGGGAATTATCTTTGGACACCAAAACATCTTTGGGTTCACTACTAAAATAATGGCAATTTCTGTCACTGGACTTTTATGAAAATATAAGCTTTTGAGGGCAATCTGGGCTCTGATTCAATTGCCAAATGGGATTTTCATAGGAATTTAAAGTAATTTAAACAGTTACAAAAATATATCGTGTATGAATACTTTTTTCTTCATCATTTGTGGTTAAAATGGACACTTATATTTAGCTTTCTGTTATTTTAGGATACCCTAGAAATTAAACATGTACAGTGAGGTCATTGTATTCTTTTTTTGGAATGTTTTTCACACTTTTACACAAATAATTTGGCTTACAGGTAACTCTTTGGAAAGGCCAAAAAGAAGTGCTCACCGGAGGTGGCAGCTCTAAACTGGGTGAAGGACTATGTCAGTGGAGGCAGTGAGAAAAGGTCCCCAGTCTTTTTCAGTATGATAAATACTGTTCGGGGAATTTCTCCTACAAGCTTTATATACATATATAGAAAAAAAAATACTGAATTAGAGCTGCTTGAGGAATAACTTGTAGGCTACACGAATGGAAAGATAAAAATGTAGCTAGTGCTTGGGAAAAACCAGGGTAGCAGGGATATCTCCAGCAGCTTGGTCTTTCTTCTCTAAGGGCTCTTCTCTTGTCTGTACTTCTGGCAGTCTTTCTGTCCTGCTTCCATTAGATATCTTGCAAGAAGCGTGCTTAAAAGTTAAAGGAACAAGCAGAGTTAGGTGAAGAAAGCGCAGAAAACAGTATTATCAATATAATGCCAATGTTCGGTTCATCCTCCAGTGGGGATACTGGTAGTGAAACAATCTTAATTCTTCAAAACCCAAGTGAGGTCTATTTTTTTTTTCTTCTTTAAATAAATAAATTATATGAGATATTATCAGGAGACTATTACACTTTTTGAAGCCATGTGGCTTGCATTTTAATTATCACCTACCATCTAGTGCTTTGAATGTTTTTAAGCTTATTCAATCCATTAAAGCAGCAACTGTGTTAATAAATTCTACTCACTGATTGATATTAAATGACATATGTAGCAAACAGTCCATCTGTCTCTGTTGTATCATTCTGTGCCTTCTTTCATGTTTCCATTACAAACTCTGTAATAAATAGTTTGATCATTTTGAGTGACATTTGGGATCTTTATTGGACAAGACATTTCAAGTACATCTGTCTTTTGACTGGTTTGTAGCTGACAGTTCTAGCAACAGCTATTACCTTCTGAAAAGCTGCATTTGAAGTAGTCTCTATATTCCCTCTCCTGCTTTTTTTTTTTTCTTTTTTTGTTTCAGGGTGCATAGTGCTTTTTTTTTTTTTTTTTTTTTATTTTCAAACCCTTTTTCTCTCTATTTTGTTNATCCAGACACTCTTTTCCTCTATGATGATGATTTTATCACTGTTGGGCTGCGTCAGGCCATATCTGTCTCTTACTCCGAATCTTAATCCTGGTCTGTTTTGTCTAGTCCTATTGCTGTCTTCCATTAGCCTTATCACTTTTGCCACTTTACATCTTGGATGGGTATAGCTTCCTCGTTACTTGAACTTTCCAGCTTCTACAATATAGTGTTCTGAGATTGTCAAATGTCTCATTCTGCTGCTAGTGTTCTGCTCATACATTTTCCTCAGAGCCTCACTTTCCTTGGGTTTCGCACCTTTTCCTTGGGTTTCGTATCTATTGTTTTGGTATATTTGTATTATGAGTCTTTTTTTTTTTTTTTTTTCCTCTTCTGGGCTTCCCTAGAAGCCCAAATGAGAACAATTAAAACTCCCAACTCAGCAAAAGGAGTATTTGACGTGTCAAATCCACGTGTTATTCCTGAGAAGCGTAAGATGCTCTAGTTGCTAACCATTATCTTAAGTTGCTATGAAATTTCCATGCACTTGTCGTCGTCAAATCCGATCGCTAAGCTACCAAGTCACTTGGAGGTTGTTTTTTCTTTTGCATTCAGATCATATTATGTAAGATTTTTTTTTTAAGACAGAAACTCCCCTTCCCTCAGTTACCCTGCTCACCATCCCACTCTTCGGACTAGCTCTTTTTTGCTGTCGTCAGTACTCTGCGTTCTGGATGGCCACAGAAGTTGCCTTTGTCTTATTCTCTCATTCCCTCTTGCTGGGAGGTGGGAACTTGCAAGGAATCATCCTGCTGAGGTATGTCTGATACATCACATTATTTAAATTGACAATGATCCTCTCTTCTGTGAAAACCCAACCTTAACACTGCTTCTGAGGATCTGCCAGATTAATTTCCTCTGTCTGCGTGAGCAGAGGCGCTGGCCTGTACGCAGAAAAGTAAGAGAAATGCCTCCCGTTCCGGTTCTTCTACCCAGAGCTCTGTGCTGTGTCGCTCCTTCCGTAGCTTTTGCTGTATATAAAACGGGATCGTCCTGTGTCAAGCGATAACACATGCGGGTGAGGAGGTGTCTCTTGAAATCCTATAAATGCTACACAAAATGCAACAGCACCTGGAGATCTTTCTAAAGAAACCAGGTCTAATTTCTTTTTTTAATTTTATTTTAAAAGTTTCTGTGAGCATAACTATTTGAGCTTGCTTTACACAACAAGTAAATTTTGCGCCCAAGGTGAACAGTAAAAGTTAAACCAATCATCCTTTGTCATAGACAAATCAAAGTTTAATTAAAATTTATTTTATTTTGGATATGGGGAAGTAAAAATAAAGTCCTTACCTGTTTCCCTTTTGTATGTCAACACATTTAGTCCAAAAGTGCAGCATAGTAATTGTTAGTGACTAAACTGTAGCATGATATTTTCTGTTCTGAGGTTGTAGTTCTCTACTTTAAGTATTAATATTTCATTATTACAACATTTTATTTTCAAGTCTTCTGGAGAACGCAGCATCATGCATTTTTATTTTTTCAGCCAGACGCTTTCTGTGTACGCAGGAGTTTTAATAGCGTTTCCTTCCGTTTCAGAGGAACGCCAGGCTGCTGGATTGGACGGCTCAAGGGGCCAGGCAGCAGCTCAAGAGCTTCTCACCTGAGCGCCTGATCCAAGCTCCGCTGGAAGCCACCGCTGCCGGCAGGATTGGTAGGAGCCCCCGTTTGGGGAATTCCCTATGGCACCAGTGAGATCAAATGATCTCCTTGCTTGCAGTCAAAATCAGGGACACGGATGAGCTATTATTAGTGTCCTGCTCTGAAGCCCTTTGGCAATATTTAAGTGTTTACAGCTGAGATTTTGGGATGAGCCAGTCTCTTAAAAGCAAATTCTATGGTTTTTGGTCTTTCTCTCCTCATGCATGTCATACACTGTTACCATATGCAGTCAAGTAGATACAAAGCGACTTGCAATGGCACCACAGGAATTCCTATTTCTTTTTTTTTTTTTTTTCTTTTTCTAAACTGTTAAGTCTTTAATCAAAGCAATAGATTTGCTTTAAAATGCAGCTGTGGGCCACTGAGATTTTTCAGAGTGGCTCGCCACATTCTGGGAATAAGGACCTCAGCAGGAGAACTGCCAGACTCCCGCTGCATTGTACAAGAAGTGCCTTTGAATATCTCGGTGTCTACAGGCACCTCTACGCAACTGTGAAAGCATTATAAAAAAGCCTCAGCTCAAAATGTCTGGGACCCATCTCAAAATGGATGACAGAAAGTGCTGAAAGTTTTCAGCTTGAATCATCGTGTTTCCATTTCTCCCTCTCCCTCAAAAGACAGGGAAAGTCACGCGTTTAGAAGTCGAAATGTATGTGTAAGTAAATAATATATAAAATAGGGCTGACTCAAGTCACATTTTAAATCCGAGGAGCTCTAGTTCAAGGTCACATAATTTACTCAATTTTAGCTATAAATCTCCGGATCAATAGCAGAGGTGGAACCTGATAGGAAAAATTTAACCTTTGGCAAGCCCCTCTATCTGTTTTGTATAGACCTTGTCAACAGAAAATCCCAGCTCTGTGTCTACGCAGGCACGCGTGCCTACAGTTGTTACCCTTGGAAGAGGCAGAAATGATGTTTATATTAGGCAAAACATGAAAGATGGAATGAACGTGTACTCAAAAATATTCCATTAGTCAACGTTCTCAGCTTATTTCTGTGTTCTCAAAACTTCCAGCTATGATTTTTAAAAAAATATTAAATACAAAGGTGTTTTTAGACACAGAAATATATATTGAAATTTTAAAACATATGCAAAAAGAAAAGGATGGTTGACATCAGAGAATTAAGGGTACCGTAACATTTCTTTTGTTACCAGCTAGTGCTGTGCAGAAGTGATTTATTTCTTTGGCTACTAAATTCAAAGTTTAAAACATTTTAAGTATGACTCAGAGTGGATTTTGTTATTATTTTCCATTTCACTAACGGAAAATACAAGTCTTAATACTTCTTTCTAGTTTCTGTGCTTTCCTTTTTTGCTGAAGAAAAACACAAACCTTCACTAAAATTATTTTGTCATCTAGAATGTTATTATTTTTGTTCTAACCGAAGTGTTCTATTTTCAGATGTGAGAAACAGTTCAGGAAATGAAGCGGCAAACTTCCCAAACTTTTGTAGGAGCCAACTGCTGTTGCTGTCCCTCTTAAACTAAGAACTTCGGATTACTGATCTGTGGTCAGTGGACGTTTAAGTTTTGAAAAAGAAGTAAAAGAGCTTCAATAGATGCCTTAGAGGGCCTACCGGTCTGATGAGAGGCACACTTCAGATTTCTGATGCTCTGATCAGCGAGCAGGACGAGAAGAAACAGCCGCAGCATTCAAGTTTTTCCCTTTCCATTTGAAAATTCTTCCAAACCAGAAGTATTTATGAATTTGGCCTGAATTAGCAAATAGTATTATAATGATAGATAAAATATTTTCTAGAAAAAATTGGTTTTCATAATCAATTTTTAAAAAGGGTCATCTTCTGGAAATACTTCTTTCAAGTAGCATTTATCTCTTTTGCGTGTAAAACGTAACCAAAACATTTTATCTGGTCTGAAGTGGACAGAAAGTACAAATCTAGCTAGAGAGGCTGCTGAAATACTTAAAAATATGAGGAAAACAATATAAGCAAAAGGTAAAAAAAATGCAAAAAGACAGCAGAACAGACAGCTTGTCTGTCTTCTGACTTGTTGGGGAATATCACCTAGTGGGTGGGAGCTGTAAACAAGAGACACAAGAAAGCTGTAGAGCAGCCAGGTAAATTTAAGTCGAGAAAAAACTTGGATGAGTAAATCAGAAATAAACAACGGCACAAATGCAGAGGTGGAGGTGGGAGAAGGGGACATGGCCCCCATGAGGATTTACTTCTAGTTTCTCTTCTCTGTGTACGGCCCTGCAAAGAGTATTTGGCAGATTAACAGTGCAGGAGGAGCTCTTTCAGGAATCGTACCCTGAAGTTTCAGCCCAGTAAAGGGAAATTCAGGCAAAGTAAGGTTAGGACTGGAAAATCCAAAGTAAAGTTTACAAAGTAAATATGATTATTCCTTCCTAAAACTTCCAGAGGAAGAGAAAGGGAAGCTATATTACACCATAGCCATCAACTCTTTTGGTTTTGGACGCAAGTAAGGAAAAGTACCAGAAAGTCCACCTGGGTATGTCCACTGCAGACTAACCCAGAATGTGTGTTGCCTTTCCACGTGTAACTCCCAGCCTTGGTATCTATGAGAATCTGGATGGTCAGAAATGATTTTGGCATCGCTAGTTGAGAGTATTTTCAGGCCAATAAAGTCTTACTGAGTTCAGCTTGAGAAAAACAATCCTTACAATGAGGTATGAGCAAGAGAAATAGCTACTTAGAGCGTCACTGTCAACCAAAGAGGGGAAAAAACTAAAGACTCTGGTTCTCATCTATCATATCGAGGCAAGCAGGACTGGCTCTGGACACAAATGCGTATTTAATAGCTTCGGAAGTGGTATTATGACAGGTGCAAAACAGGCAGGAAGGTGTAATTGCTTGTTCCCGCAAACCCTTGGTGCCACAAGATACAATATGCTGTTGCCTGGATCTACCGCTGGCAGTACCGCCTTTACGCGGGCAACAGCAGGATCCAAAATCACCTCGCACATTTCCCATTCATTTTTAAAGTGCGAAGGCAATTACCTTACTCATCGGTAAAACAAAAAATCGTCTTCTGTAAGCAACTTCTTGCTAACGTTCTGGCTTCGGAAGCGACAAGGAAATATGGTGGCGTCTACATCACTCGGTAATGAGACCGACTGAAGGAAAACTTCTGCTCTGCTCATTAGTCCTGATTGCTCGTTGCCTGTAAGCATGCCTGTCGCATAGCTGGTACTGTATATAGAGTCAAAAGGCAGCTGGTCAACCTTTCATGATAAGGATTATCTGTGTAGTTTGGAAGTACATAATGCTTAACTTTAATTCATTAACTTTTCTGAGTAACTTGGAGTAACAAAGTTCATAGACATATTCTTTAATTTATTTTAACTTCATCTCTCAGCAGTGCAGGACTTTGGGATTCTCTCAAGTTAAGCATCATTCTGTGAAGCCCCGAGATCTGATGAGCTGAAAAAGAAACAAAAACAGAGAAAGTTTTGATTCTTAGAACCAGCTGGATATCAGAAAGAACTCTTTTTAGGCAATTCTTTGAAAAAAAAAAAAAAATCCACTTCTAAATCAGTAACAAATTAAGCTTAAACTTTCTATGACTGTGATCACACAAGTTATCTGAAGGGAAAAAGCCAGAGCACATCAAATGCAATTTGCAACAAATCCTGGGTACAGCTTGTTCTGCCATCCGCTGCAATCAATAAAAACCTTTCACTGATGTTAATGGTTTGGGATTGAGCCTGCAAAGTGAACAGCTTTATCCTGATGATGGAGTTGTGCATCATTTCACCAAGTTTGGCAGATATTTTGAGCCAAAATAGAAAAAGCGACCAAACAACTGATTTGCAAAAGGTTAGAACAGTAGAAATTCATTTGAAAAACTATAACTTTTGATTTATTTTTTTTTTCCAGGTTGGTATTCGATCATGTAAAATTAATTTAAAAATATATATTTCTCAAGTATAAAAACAATGTTTGAGTTAAATATGTTTTGCCATGAGTAAAGTTAGACTTTCTCTTGGGGATTAGAATCAGCTCTTAAAGGAATTCATTGATGTAAACCCATCTGACAACCTTACAAAATTCTTGCAAAAATTGACGTTGGATCAAAAAAAGCCCACTTCTTCTAAAAAATGTTTAAGCTTTTGACCTGACTTAAGTATTTGGTTCAAACTTACAAGCTCTCTAGAAAAATTTTTAAAAAGTGGATAATGCCCTGTTTACTTATGATTTCTAAGGAGGGATATGGACAGGTTTGTGAAATATTTTTCCCCTGTATTTACAACTTGAGTTTTTTCTGTCATGCCCCGAGCTATACACCTTGATTGACATATCAGTTAACTTACTACTAAGCAACGATTTTGTTGGCAGTGTTGTTTATAGGAAAATACATGATGAAATTTGAGAACTGTTATTTTTCATTGTTAGGTTTAAAAAGGATGTTACCATTCCCTGAATGGGGGGGTGGGAAGGACATCTAACATTTTTAAATGTTGGAAATATTTTTTTTTTTTTTTTTTACATGGAGTTTCGCGGCTGTCTTCAAAGATAGGAATGGCAAAATTATTTTCGACCTCAGGTGAATTATAGGAAGAAGAAAGAAAACCATGGTATTTTAATGTTTTTTTCCTCACGGACAAGCAGATTTGTGAGCCAGTCTTTGATATCTGCTTAGGGGATCCTCATTCAAGTTAGGAATCCACAGGGTAAAAAATAGACTTCAAAACAGATGATTGTGATTGACAGTATTTAATACACGGCAGCTCTGGCAGGTTACTAAAATCACGGAAGGAAGTTGCGTGGCATTTTTTCCCAGTTCACCACTGACAATCCGTGCATTGCTGACCAGCAAAGAGCTTGCTGAGCGGGTGAGAACGGCCACCGGCGGTGAGGACCGCCAGAGCTTCAGCAGCTTCTGGTGAAGCACAAGGACTCGCAGCGTCTCACGAATGAAGAAATATTCGGCTCGCTTCTATTAGATGTACCTTTTCACTGCTAAGCAGCTGGTTTATGTAAGTCTCATGAAAAATTTCAGTCATGATTTGTCTGCAGCTCTCATCCTTTTCATTCACTCGAGGTTCACGGGAAGTAATCATTCAAGAAAGAAGCTATCAATAACATTTATGAAAATGGCTTGTCAGATGCCATTTTAGAACGCGTGCAGATACGAATGAAAGTGCATACTGCCCAGACTTCTTGAAGAAGGTACTTAGTCTGATCCCAAATACTTGATCTTATTGTATAAGTCCCAAAATAAATCAAATCCAGCTTAGTGTATCTCTTGCTGGTTGCTTTGCGTATTCGCTCTTTCGCGCTGAGATTTTAGAGCTCTGCAAGAGAACAATTGTCTTTCTGACAATGCAGCAACAGTAGCAATAACAAGATTTTGTGGGAATTTTATACTCAAATGTTTAATTTTGCGTGTATGTAAAAAAGGCAAAGTCACGGAGTCATTTGATACAGCTACTATATGCATAAATTTAAATACATTTTAAAGAAAATAGGTAGTGCCTTGCAACTGAGCCTATCCTCACACAGAAAAAGCCATCGTCTTTTCTCCAGATGAGTTCATGTGATTCATCTGTTCCCCCAGAAGGACTCAGGGCACAGTGGACTTGCCTTAGCTGTCTATTTTAATTGTCAAGGTACTTGAACTTATTTTGTCGCTATCTCTAAATTCCGTTACTCCTTACAGAGAGACAGGAGCAGCATAAAATAATTGTATTTTTTCCATGTTTAAATGGTAATCAATAACTTTTGAAACAAAAGTTATGTTTTCTTTCTTTTATGTTAATTTACAATAGTCAAAGGAAAAGTAGCAGGCACCGAAATAAAACACGTGCCTCTTATTTAGTGGGTTGTGAAAGTAAAGCAGCTTAACAGACTCTAATTGAATAATGGATTATAATGGACCACATGATATTATTTTTTTTTAGAGATGCTTCGGTTTCTGTGACCTCAATTCAGAATAACTTGTAACCTCATTTACAGAAGTTATGTGATTAGCAATTACTAAAAACAAGGACGTAAAAATTAATCTTAAAATCAGCTCAAAAATTATGTTAGTCAAAAGCCATAGATACCTTATAAGAATTTGCCAGTATTCATGTCAGATTCTGTTTTGTTATAATCTTAAAAAAGTTACTAAACAAAACTTTAGTAAGAGTCTTTCAAAGGCTGAAACACATACGTAACTCTGAAGAGTAATTTTCTTCCTTGACTTCTCCGTGTATGTGAAGAATATTTGTCTTGATCACTGTTTTTCAGCACTTGTCATTTGTAAATACTCACTGAATATTTTGGATGACTTTATCATGTCTGGTTTTAAGCAGTTGTATCTTTAGCTTTTTTTTTTTTTTAAGTGGCTGTTAATTTATGTGATTGACATTTGTGAATACATGGATTGATCCTTGCTAATATTCAGTAAAACTGGTGACTTTCATATACTTTTAATGAACTACTTATTGTTTGCCCAAATGTTTTCCCTTGGAAAATAATAATGATATCCTTACGTATAAAGCAGAACTGAAAGCAGAACACTGTAAGAATTTCATATCAGCCTTTTTAACCAAATTTAAAGCTTCTGATGTAGAGCTGCTCGGGTGGCCTCGTGTAGCGAGGGTAAGAGCGGGGCTCTGGTTGGTCTTTCCAAGGTAGGTCAGTGAGTTGCGTGGTTTTGCTTTGTCGGTGAAACTTGCCTTTGGTTATCCCAGGGCAAGGGGAAAGAAATCCACCTAAGTGTGGAATTCTGTCAACACGAGCAACATATTATTTATGAATGATGCTGTAGATGCATTTATACCCCTGTTAGAGAATAAAAAAGGAAGCGAATAGTAGAGACCATCTTGCAAATGTAAAACATCAGTAATATAAAAATGTAAAAAATTGACAATGTAAAAATATAAAACATTAATAATGATTTTAGGTACATATGTATTTACATTCACATATGTCTGGGCATGCAGTTTCTTGATGCTTGGCATTTAACGAAGTATCTAAATTCCACGACAGACGTGTTGAAGTAAACATGAACTGTAGTCTGTAAAAATTTTGTTCGTAAATTTGCCTAGTATTGTAGAAATCTGTAATAGTAAAATGTATGCACCACTATACTATAATCTGTTCTCAGTGATGTGTCTTCAATACATTGAACAATGAATATTTTCATCACTGGTGATAATTTTGTTTCACTGATTAGCGGAGATTTGATGTTACTGTAAGTATCAAAATAACACCTTGATGAAGTATATTATTTACTTCTATATTTCAGAAATACAGAATATTGACAAAATAAAGGATTAAAACATGAATAAACAATTTTCTCTTTTCGTGTAGCTAAGTAAGAGCTGAAATACGTTTTAGTGTTTTTTGCAGTTCAATACCTGATTGCAAATCCAGAACGTGGTTGATACAGCTCTTGGCCAGGAATTTACATTGGAGCATTTTGCTGTTTCTTCCTTATGTTTATATTAATTATTCCTGGACAGTTTTGAAAGTATTCATTGGCTTTCTACTGTTCCTTGTGTCTGAAGCCTTCTTAGAAAAGTCTTATTTGTGTTTTGGGTCAATATCCAGCAGAAAATGTGACTGGATTTGCATGAAAGAGCGTTTGGCAGAAAACTTGCAATTAAATAGTAATATTGAAGATTCAAATGGAAAAGCTTTCTTGCACAAAGCTTTCTTGGTTTCTAGAATTTCTTGCCAAAATACTACCGAAGCCAGGATTTTGCAGCTTGTGTTTGTCTTGTGGAATCAGGGAGGACTTCCCAGGCGTGGTCTGACTATGCGGGAACGCGATCAAGTCTGACAAGCTGGATTCCCCCAGGAGCGGGTTGCACGTTCGTTTTGGAAAGAACCTGGCCTAAAGTTAAGGTAAGATTTACTGAAGTTGGGTTGTCCATTAGTTCATGAGTAACTTTAGAGATAAAAATGGTCCTTTTAAACTATTCAAAACATGTTTAGCATGCAAAAGGAATCAGCGAGAGCGTTCGAGTAATTTTCTCGTAAATCAATAAATGGGACTGTTTGCATGTTAACTGGACTTTGACTTTTCTCAGTCACCATGACACTAGTCGCTCTAAGGATCATTTACTGTGATAATTGCAATACTTTCACGCATAAAACCCACACATCAAAAAATCTGAACCCCTCTTAAATGGCCCAGTGCTTTAAAGCAGGTCTTCATATAACCTGGATCTTGTGATAACCCAAATTCAGAGGCAAGGAGGAATGATGAAGACAGAAATGATTCAAGGTAGGGTCGGTAGATGGCAATGAGAGGGAGAAAGTCACAATGAAAGTGGCAGCCCTGGAAGAAACTCACTGTTAAAGCACAACTGTTGCTGAAGCAAAGTTTGGCGTGTTTTAAGGTTAATCCTCTGTATTTTGAGAACTTCTAAGATGTTTAGACAAAAGGAACCTTGTAATTTTGACTTCTCGGGAGACATTTATTAGACAATCTACAGTATTACCTGATTACTCCCTGTGAGGAATTCTGAGGAGCTCGTATAGGAAGCACCCCCTAATATTCAGTAGTTAGTGGAAGGTGCATTCGGTGCTTTGAATGTAACGCTTGGCTACGAAACCAGAAGAAGAAAGGGCAACGTGCATGAAGAAGCACACCTTATGGATGTGAACTGGAAACCTGTCCGGCAACGGAGCTGCAAACCACAAAAAATGCAGTTAGCCTTTCTCATTAGGAAAAGGACGTTAAGCTTTAACCTCTAAGGAAAACAAGTATTACAAGACTGGTATGTGTTAACACCCCAATAATAGTTCAGACTGTCACATCTCGAAGTCTGTTCCAGTATTTCTCATCTATAAACTCAGCAAAAGCGCATGGATGTTAGTCAGAACATTCAATAGACAATTTAGTACATTAGAGTGAATTTGTATTAAGGAAATTGAGGGCACTTGATTTTTATGCGATATTTCTAATTCCTTTCTTTGCAGGTGGTCATAGACCAATTCATTTAATATCCCAAAGTCCCTGAAAGATGTCAGAAATATAGAGAAATAAGCCGATGGGTCTCTGAATGTCTAATAATGGTTTACAAGTTGTGTTGGGTTTTTTTGCTTGTTTTTTAAATCAAATTTCGATCTTGGTAGATTTGCAGAGCGCAGAAGATGCTGGGTTTATTTTTCTTCCCCCTGAAAAGTGGAGAATGCTTTTTGTTTGTTTATGCTCTCTATTTACAGGACATTCTGTACTGGCAGTCTCACAGGCAGCTGGACAAAGAGTGGGCATGTCGTGACAACTTATAAAGGTGATTTTTGTTTTATTAAAATGCATACTATTCTGAAGCAGATGAAAGAGCGAGAGTAGATTTGACTATATCATACATGTTAAGGAAGTAGAAATCTATTTTGGAAAGGCACAATACATTGAGAAATATCATTAAAATTCTTTTACCCGTTTCTTAATTTCACATCTCTTTTCTGTATATAAACAACTTTTTGTGACAGAAGGTTCGCATCTTAATTTACATGATATTAAAAGGGGTTTATTGATTTTTAAAAATATAATAAAGTTTTGAAAAACTTGGGGGGGAATCGTCAGCTGATGATAGCAATGACAACGAATAAATATGAGGATGTAAGCTCCCAGATAGCATTTGAGATACTAATACTGTCACGATATCATCTTGTTAGGCTTGCAAGAGGGAAGAAGCTGAAAACGGACGTGAGAGAGAGAACAAAAGGAAATGCAACATGGTACTTCCAAAACCAATCAGTCAGGAGAGAATTATTGCAAACCGAGATCCTTAATGGGGAGGAAACTGCACAGAAGGCAGAAATGACTGAAATGACCTAGAGATGACAGCGCCTGGAAAAATGAGGTAAGCGCTAATGATACAGCACAGTGAGAGAAATGCAAACACACCACATTATGGATCAACGAATAGACGGTGGCACCATTGAGACCATCTGAAAATGCCTTGTTGGCAGACAGTAGTGGTAAGGAGAAGGGTAACGACATAGAATGTTCAGAAGGAATTCAGAAGTGAAAAAAAAAAAACAAACCCAAACCATAACCAAACCAGGAAATTAATTAAAATTGTTGGAATAATTTTTTTTTGTAGTAGCGGTATTAAAATTCTTTCCATTTCTTGTAGAATAAACTGAATTACTTATTTTGAAAAAAAAAAAAAAATTTTAGAACTTCATAATCTGTTAAGAGAGAAAATGTTTAGTTTTTTTCTCTTTTTTAGCTTTGAATATTTCTTTTTAGAAATTATTTTTGAGTAAATACTTCATTCTTATCAGAAAGACTATTTCTAGCCCAAAATCGTTCTTTAAATACTCACATACATATACGTGTGCGAGTGTGTGTGTTATGTTACAACCAATTTTTGTTTTATTTGCCAAATTAGTGATGTATTGAAAATCACAGTGACTCAAGAAGAAAGGGAGACTGACTAACGTATGTTGTTCAAGTAGCAGTATTTGTCAGCATATAAAAATGACACCTCAACAAGGCACCTCTGATTCCCTCCAGCCACAGAGTATTCAGAAGCAAAAAAGGTCATGAGAGACTTAGAAAATAGGTATAATTATAGGTTAAAAAAACCCAACCAACCAACCAACCAAGCCCCTCTTTCCTCACGCCCTGGTTTTTTCAAGGCACCCCTACGTAAGACGCCTGTGCAGCATCACTCTTAACCCTTTCTGCACAAAGCGGTGAGCCCCTGAGGGGGTGAAGCCAGTGGACTCCTGGGTTTTGCTGCTTTCAAAGCACTAAGGTGTCACAATCCGGTAACAGCTGCTGAGCAATTTGGGGCTCATGCACTTTGACAAGACACTGTTTATTTTATAAATATCTTCAATGAAAGTTGGAGGGAAATCTGCTTTGCTTTTTGGTGGGTTTGGTTTTCTTTTTTTTTTTTTTTTTTCCCCTTCTCTCTTTCTCTTTTTTTTTTTTTTTTTTTTTTTTTTTCTTTTCCATGTGTGNTTTTTTTTTTTTTTTTTCTCTCCTTTCCAGAGTGAGCATATAAGAAAAGTATATAAAAATCTCTTGGTATCCTTCCGAGGACCCTCTCTTCCTTCTAGCTGTGGCTGCAGACTGTGGGAAACGCCGAGTTGCCTTTCCTCCCCTGGCAAGAAGGACCAGGACATAAACTGTCAGCTGATGGGTATTGGAGTAGAGTCTTAAGGACACGTTTGAATTTGTTTTAGAATACAGGTATGACTATGTTTAAGAACTTACATAGATAACTGCTTCAGTTTCTATAGGGTTTTTTAATACTTTTTCTAGTTTATCTTCTATGGCATGAAGCTACTGTGGTTTGAGAGTGCTGCGTTCCGTACAGCGACTATTCAGATGTGAAAGACATGCAGAAAAGCGCTTCACGCTTCTTGGACACAGGTAAAATATTTAGGAAAAAACCCAAATAAGTTACTCTTTCTTTTAAGGTTTACTTTTGGGAAAGAATTTCTTTTAGATAGTACCACTGAAAGAAACTGGCCCACGCAAACTTACTATTTACTTATCAAGGTTCTGTGCTTAGTTTTTATATGGCGTTTTGAAAATCCACCCCTACTCCCTGGTTTGAAATTATGAAGTGAACTGAAGACCAAAAAAAAAAAAAAAAAGATTTGTTGTCAGCAATTGCTCGGAATCTGGATGTTACAGCAAACTCAAAGTTGGCTGGAGAAGTTTGAAATCATGCTGTCTACCTTTGGCAAGGAAGGATTATGACCCAGACCTTAAACTAAAAGCTCTTCAAAAGGCAACGGTGTCAAGCACACTGTGGGGGCAAATATTGTGTTGCAGCTGAATGTCATTGGGATGCAAAATACCGTATATCAGCCCTACGTAATGAATGCAAATTGTATTTTTAGGATCCAAATGGGAAAGCCTAAAAGGCTGCAAAAGCTTTAATTTATGATATGTTCATTTAAAGCTTCAGACCATTAAGTACTCATTAAATCACTATTTTATATGCTGCTAAGTGCATCTTTATCATCAGAATAAAAAGATTGTTTTAATTCACCCTGTATCAAATAAAACATTTTAATTGAGGGCATTTGTGATAACAAATTGACTGGAATTGGAAAGTAAATTAATGCTGAGCTCTGACAACAGGACATCTTTGTGATTTTGCATTTAGCATCTTCTACGTGCATGACCAGTTATATTATATATGTGTTTATTTGTGTTTAGATTTCAATTGCAAGGATTCTACCCCAAATAAAATTTTCATTGCACTGGTAAGGTTCCCTAGACTCATGTCTTTCATGCGAACTTTTACTGATTTTTACAGGTTATCTCTTTTTAACCATTTTGTACTATGGTCTTGCCTCACTGCTAAAGGCTTCCGTTATTTAGGCTGTGTCCTGAAAATAAGGAGTAGAAACAAGTGGATGAGAAGAAATTCCACATTTTCCTTCCCAATGATATCTCAGTGTTTGCTTTTATGTCAAGAGAAGATGTAGTTTTAACACCTGCCTTCAGAACATGGAGATTTCAAAACCCATTCATTTGGAAATGTTGACATTTGGTTTTGGCAGTTTTGATTGAAAATAAAGCACTGCCTTCCTGAAACTGCAGTGGTTCATTTTCTTTTGTTCGTGAGCTGATCAGCCTTTCTATTGCCGTTATTGCCTGGCCTCCAGTTTTCTCTGTGGGGCTGAGAAATAGTCCTCCCAGGATGAGGTAATTGAAATACGTGTAGCTAGATAATGACCTACACAACTAAATCATCTGCAGCAACTTGAAGTTCTTGCTCATTTGTGCTAAAGATGTCTGAATTCCCAGAAGGCAGTATTCTAAGAAAACACATTTGACAATTATTGATTTTTAAGCAAAACTTGTCCTGTTTAATACAATAAATTGTTCCAGTTTGGTTAAAACAGATCCACGACTGAATTTTCTGCAGAAGAATTTGTCATTAGGAGAATATTTCTAAAAATAATTTTTAGGTAAATTTATTTCCTTATAGTTCTGAAATTGAGTTCCATGTCAATATATTCATCTGAAAAGGTCACCTTCTGTCTCTCAGGAACTGCTGGATTGCTTCTGTAATGACTATTTCTCATTAACGGGGAGGTTCTCAACTGTGGGAAGAAGAAACTGAGAAGCAGAAGGGCTGAAGAGAATACCTATAGCAATCTTCAGCCTGGAAAGACAAGTAAAGGGCAATCCTGCAGATCCTGGCTCAGACATGCTAGCCAGTTCAGCAATTATATTATCCTGGGCTTCTCTGAGTGGCTTTTTCTGCCAGCCGATCTGGTCTTCTCCTTAACTTCTTCAAGTTTTCTGTTTGCAGCTACTCCATCTTCCCCAGAGTTGTTTCCCCATCACATGTTTCTACTTTCTGGCACTGTCTTTCTCCCAGCTTCTTCCCTATTATTGATCAAACAACAGCAACTCATCGCTAAGAGTTGCTAGACTAAAGACCTTGCTAGACTAAAGACCTTACGTTTTTATGTCTATCTTCTGTGATTATTCAGTATGCTGTTAAAATGAGCTTTCAAAATGTATTTATTTTGAAATCTGGTTTTACTGGCCCTCCTGCTTATCCATATGTGAATAATTCCTCTAACAGTTTTCAAATTCAGTACCTTAAAATGTTTTTCAGCCTAATTCAAAGTGTGAAGTAAATGTATGTACTTGCTGGGAATTTAAAGAAGAATTATTGTTCATAGTGTGAAAGGGTATTTTCAAGAAAATATTTGCTTGTTCCATTAAGTTACTGGTTTAGTTTTGGTTTGGTTTTTTGTTTGTTTGGTTGGTTTTTTTGTTTGTTTGGGTTTTTTTAGGATTCCATTAATGTGTATTTGTCATTGATGTAGATGAGGAATGAACAGTGAAAGTGATGGTATTTATCTACTGATTCAAAATCACGTAATGCAGTGCTTCAGTTTGCCTCAATTTTTTTGTTGAACTTGGAGATTTAGTTCAGATTCCATTAATGAAACTATGAATATTGGAAAGCAGAGAGAGGAATATTGTTGTGGAAATGATAAATTGTAGTTTAATTACATTTTAAAAATATATGTTCTTAATACCAAGTTAAATAAAGGGGTTTCTTGATGAGGCTTTATTTAATGTTTGGGAGCTTTTTGTTGGTTTTTTGTGGTTTTTTTTTTTTTTTTTACTAGCAGAGATAGAGCAGTGATCATCCCACTCTACTCAGCATTTGTCAGGCGACACCTGGGGTGCTGCATCCAGTTCCAGTCCCAGTCCCCACAATTCAAGTAAGACATGGACAGACTGGAGAGGGGTCCAAAGGAGGGCCATGAAGATGATCAAAGAGCTGGAGAACCTGCCGGATGAGGAAAGACTGAAGGAGTTAGGTCTTTTTGACCTGGAGAAGAGAAGGCTCAGAGGACTCAGTTTTCCAGTACTTAAAGGGTGGCTACAAAGAAGAGAGAGGCTCTCTCTTCTGAAGGAGCTACACGGAGACGACAAGGGTCAACAAGAACAAGTTGCACTAGGAAAGATTTCATTTTTTTACAGTGAGAACAATCAATCCCTACAACAACCTCTCCAGGGATGTGGTGGAGTCTCCATCACTGAAGGTTTCCAAGACGTGACTGGACAAGGCTGCTAGATAATCTCATCTAGGCACCTTTGTCCACAAAAGGTTGGACCCCGGATGGTCTTTTGAGGTCCCTCCCAACCTGGGCTGTTCTATGATTCTTTCTTTTTAATAACTGAACCAAAGATAGAATATGTCACAGGAAAAACTGAAGCACTTAAAGGAAGGGGAAAGGCTGCCTTTAAGAGGACTTGTGCACGTTTCACAACAGCAGCCCTCCAACGCTTTGTGGGGTTGTTCACTTTTATACCGGATCCTAAAATTCAACAACTGCAATGTAGATTTATGCACGTTTTCCAGGTATCATAGAAAAGACTTGACTCTGGGTTGCAGGTATTTTTATTTTTTTCCCCTTTAGCAGACCTTTTGTTTCTGCACATAGAAAATCAATCTTATTTAATGCATTGGGAAACTCTCTCTCTTAGAACTCACTGCCTTTCACTTTGGGTTATCCTCTCAGCCAAATCCTGGGAGATTATAATTGATTTTAAAAGTCAGCAGCAAAAGTATTTGATCTTTAGGTGACACACAGTCAAAGAGGAGCCCTCAGGATCAGTGTTAACCGTCAATGAAATTAGATTCATGCTAGGATAGGCAGGTTACAAAAATTCAAATCAAGCTGTAATAGTGACAGTAATAAATGGAAACTCAGCAAAATGAATCTATTAGTCAACAATGTGTAATGTCATAAACTTGAACAAATGACTATGGAGCAGCTCAGGCCTGAATTAAAACCAAACAAGCTGAAACAAGCAATATCATTGAGATGGATAAATAAATTTATTCAAGTGGATATAATGACACTTACATTAGAATAAAAGCCAAAGTTTTAACTCATCTGTTTAAGATAATCTGGACATCATCACTCAAAATGGACATCAGCACCCGCATGCACTGCTGCTGGTACCAGGATGTTGAACGTTGGATGTTGAACCCTGTTAGAGCTAGAGGGAATAGTGTGTTGTGGGCAGCCAAAGTTATTAAATATCTTCATCAGTTGTACTGTAAAAAACGTGGGCTGGAACAAACAAGTAACTGGCAGTTTTCTCTGTTGTTTACAACTAACAATGGTGGGGCTATTTACTGTTGTGCTGTCATAAGCTACCACACTCGGTACCGTTTGTGCCAAAACAAAAAAGAATATGCTACCTGGCAACTAAAGACAGGGCCAAAACCTCTTGTTGGTGGTGGTTTTCCTTTTTCTCTTGTGGTGCTTTAAAGAATCTGTATAGAAAACCATAGAGAGCTTCGCTTAGGGCCTCAGCAACATTCTCATGAAAATATGCAAGCTATTTAGAATGAAGAACACCAAAACCAATGCTGGTATGCAGAATGGCAAGGCAACCTTAGCAAAAAAACCAAGGTTGAATTAAATTGACCTGACATGAAAGAGCGCGAAGCAGCCTGAAGCCACTTCGCCACAGGAGAGACGTACAGGACACTTCAAGCCTCTTGACGCAATGTCAGATAAAACAACCAGAAAACTCCTTCCAGGAAGACAGCCTTTCATGGCATGTAATCTACTTCCTGAACCATAAGAAATACAAACAGCAAGAGAAAAAAAATGTGTGGTTTCTGGGAAAACATCAACTAATTAATGAAATGGTATAGCACGTAGTATTATGTTGTACTCTTACATGCAGCGTCTTTTCAAACAGTGCACAACATAACATAGTGTTGAGGGATTTTAATGCTAACTCCAGCAATGCTATACAAAGTTGCAATTTTTCTGTAAGGTCAGGTTTTCCAAATTACACCTTCAGCACGTTCAGCAAATGAAGCAAAGAGTACAACGTTGATTTTTCCTGCAGCAAGAATGCTAAGTGAAAATATTGGAATAATCCAACTATAATACACAAATAGATTAACAGACAGATAATGCTGAAATAAAAAATTAAAGTTGTGCATAAAATTGAATGCTAAAGCTAAAGTCGTGCAAAGTTTTTTGGTTTTTGTTTGGTTTTTTTTTTGACATATAAGTTAGCAGAAAATAAGCAATCCCTTTCTTACAGGTTTGGAACAGCAGGTGACTCTTGTTAGCAGCAGATCAGAGATGCCTTTAGATGCAAAGCAGTGATTCTGTTTGATTCATCATACGTTTTGGATCACCCTGTTGCAAGTATTAGTTCTTTTCTGTGATTCTGTAATCTATGAGTCTCTGAAAATCTTGCTTCTTCAGATTGCCAATTTTGTCAGCGGAAAAGTTGATTACTCAGTTTTATTTCTCACCCAAGATGTACTTAATTGGGGTGGACCAGATTCCCTTTTTTTCCTGGAAGTAGGAAACATGCCAGATTTTGCATATAGGTCCACTCCTTTACATGAATTCAGTAACTCCAAAAATATAAATACAGGTGTAAAACTCAATCTAATGTGTTTAAATGACAAGAGAAATAAATGAGCGGTAGCTGTGCAATACAAGCGAACAAAAGCACGTGTGGATTTAATTTTCATTCCAGGCCCAAAAATTTAATCGTCACAGATGAAAAGTGGCGCACTGTGTTTAGTCCACTCTTGTAGGTCGCTCAATGCATGGAGCACATTCATGCCTGTCTGTGAAGGACACATCATTCAAGTTAATGAAAAGCCTTCTACTACTGCTTAGAATGAGGTGAATTCTAAATCTTTTATTAGTGCCCTGAAACCTAGGCCTTCTCCAGCCTCCATTAAAACCATATTGACTTGGAGGAAAGCTGGCTGGAATCAATGGCTTTGAATGTCTGTCTGCCCTCGTTCCTTCTTTCCTTCCTTCCAGTTTTCATCTGGGTGGTGGCTTTCCTACCTGTATCTCAGGCGATGCAGGGAGATGGGCAGTTAACTCGGACACAAATGAAAAGCCAACATAAACTGAACAAATCCTGTTCTTTTCTCTAACGTTTTCAAGCTTGTGAGACGTTTCAGAGGGCACCTAGGTGACTTTGTGCCAGCTGGTGCCCTTGTAGCACTCTGCCTCGGCCGTGTTCTCCGTCCCGGTTTCAAGGGCTTTCTGTCGTTTTTCCCTTGGTTGTACTAAAATCTGCTCATTGCCTTGACAAATATTTGTTTCCGTTTCTGTGTAAGTAAATATCTAACATAAACTTGTTTCAGGATTCGGTACTCAGATGACTGCTGTGCTCCTGTTTACCAGAGCTCGAAACCTGGGCAAATAGCAATTTGTTTGGGCTGAATAAGTAATACCTTATTTTAGAGGGCACAAATAGCCATGTAATTATTTTGAATTAAGAAATTACCATATCATTTCAGGCTCATTACATGGGTATTTATTCTCAGTAGATTATATGCAGACTGTTACAATAGTAACCAGTGTAACTTTTATTTTAAAAAGGAAATAGAGTAGGGACATGCTTCTGGTGAGCTTTTTAAGTCCTTAGAATGGGAGTTCCACCACAGATGTGTGAAGCTAAAGCTGAAAAGTCTTTTTCAAGTTGAAAAGAATTATTATTCTTGCGTTACGTTTCAGCGAGCAACTGACCAGCGACGCACTTTTTATTTTCCTCTTTTTCCTGTCGCGTAGCAAAGAATGGATGGTAAACTACACAACCCTAATGAGGAGGGGAAGAATCCCTTCAAATGGCTGAAGGGATAATTTCTATGTGTTTCAGCTATAATTTCTATAGTTTCTAAAAAAAATTGTCATGTCAGAGATAATCTTCTGATGGCTGTCATTCTAGTTTTTTTGAAGTCTTATCAGGAAACCAGCTCACTTGAAAACTGTGGAAATTGTGGAAACTCTCCGTTGTAGCTGGGCTCTTGCAACAGAAGTGCCCTGAATTCACACAAGGGAAGCCAGGAGCTTCGAGAGCCGTAACTCAGGCAGTGACTCTGAGGACAAGGAGCTGAGTGCTGGCTCAGCTTAATAATCTTCGTTCCTACCTGGAAGTCAGGAACCTGAAAGCACCCTCAGGGCTCGATTCCTGGGCTGAAGACCTGAGCAGCACTCCTTGAACTCCACAGGTTGGTGCTTTTATGGCTTTAGTGTGAGCCACAAGATTTGGGAATGACATGCATCGTTTTGCGTGTGGTTTCCATGTGAATGATGGATTTTTCAATGGGGAGGGAGAGGTGATAATTCTGGAAAACATGTATTGTCAAAATACTGAAATAGTAAAGGAAATACATATCCAAACTGGGTAATGAATGTCTATGACTTGGGTGTCCCTAGTAGAGAGTAGGTAGTTGTAATTCTCTTAGTAACAGTCCTGGCACCAGTTAGGATATCTATGGATTTTAGCAGTCTCTAATAGAGCAATTAACTGGTTTGTTAATGCTAATTCCCTTCCATTTTCTCAGTGTCCATCACGCTCCTGTGCCAAACCACACCGCGATGGAATTGTGTGCTTCCACCTTTCTAGCCTTCACCTCTCAGGCGGAGGCTGCGACTAGCCTCCCACCTTCCATTCATCCAAGACGCGGATGGACCATGGATAAGGGGGACCAACAACCTCTGAAGGGTCTGATTCTGCGGACACAATGAGTCTTTGGGCCTCCATTACCTTCCGGCTTGTGCTGCAGGACATACAGCTGGTCTGAGTCCTCCGCTTGCCTGGTTCAGCTTCCTCAAACAAGAGCAAGTTGCTCGTGGTTTCCTTTCATGACTATAAATGCTTATTTAATCTCTCTAATCTTCTTAGCACCAGCTGAGAAGACTAGCACACAAAACTGTGAGAAATACTTGCTGTGAGGTAGGAATTCACCTAGTCATAAAATAATTGCCTCTAAACTGTTATTCATTCATGGCATGATTTTAATTGCATTATACTTAAGGGATCATAATGAAACAGACTTCCAAATTTACCCTGGAGCACTTTTTCTGCAGTATTGGATTGGAAAGCTGTAATTTGAATAAATGAAATGAGTAACTGAAGACAGACTTTCCCTCTCCCCAATATGTCTCATTTAAAAAAAGGAGGAAAAAAAAGAAGAAAACTGTATCATTTAAGTAATTAGCAAGATGTTGACAAAATGCAGGAAGCGTGCAGTAGATATTTTGTATCTCAGCTGAAAACAAATTAATAAAACAGATTTCTGTCCAGACAAGCTAAGCTTGTTTTCAGAAGGGAAAAATTCTTATTTTTGTATGATCAACTGAAGATGAAAGAGGCAGTGAGAGAAGAAATGTTCAGGAAAGCCTGGCAATAGCCTTGTTATTCATTTGCGAAAGGGAGAGCGGTAATATTTAAAAAGCCCTTAAGTGTATTACATAGCGGTCAGACCTTGGGTCTTAGACTAGAAGAGAGAATGACTGCTTCTGCTGCTCAGCACAAGAGAAAACAAAAGAGGTGTTGAGGGATGGCAGTATTTTGCAGTATTTTGCTGTGGTATACAACAAAAAGAAACCGCTAAATTCTACCCCAGACCCTTCCCTGTTTTCTCCTCCACTCCCATGAGGTTCTTTGCTTGAGCTGCTTTCTTCAGCCCGAGTGGCAGTTTCCCCAAGTTCACAGTTTGCTCCCTATTGCGTAGTCAGGGCTTTGCCGAAAGCCACAACTTGCTTCTCTGTTCCGATTCAGTGCGTCTCCTTCTTTGGTCTTGTTCCTTTATCAAGCTGGTTTGATTTCAGTTAGTTAATTCAGGTCAGTGCATTCCTTCCGCAGATGGTTGGAAACAGGCTGTTTTCCAAAGGCTTTGAGAATGAGCACGTCCAGTGAGGTTGGGCTGCTCTTAAAGAGCATGTTCAACATTGGCCAACTCATCTAAATACAAGCTAATGAGGATGACACAAGTACGCATCTCAGATGTGTTTGTTAGATAAGTCATTTCATGACAGACCACCCCTATATATATGGATGTTGTCCTTCTTGTTTGAAAATTTACCTCTAAAATAAAAGCAGCTCATGCCTTTACCCCACCCCTAAACTACTACTGATATTTTCTTACTTCGCAAAAATCACTCTTTTTCACTGCTGGGAAGAAGAGAAGCATTCTTTCAGTGTCCTTTTCTCACCCCTGGTATTTTACAGTACTCTTAGAAGAGGTACAGTGAAGATTTGCATTATCATAATGACCCTTCACAATATATATGTATCAATAGATGGCAGTAGCTGAATCTCATTGAAAAAAACATAGCTGAAAAAATCTAATAATTGGCTTTTTCTGTAAGAAAAAAATGAATGCACTCTTTATAGATTAAAAAGAATGCAAATTATTTCAAAAAACAAGGTCAAAGTACAATTTCCCTTTTTTCTTTCATTGTTAAAAGTATCGATATCAAGTTGCTTAAAACAGCACCCGGTTTGCTGGAAGCCATAAACTGAAAGACTCCACAGTGTCAAAAAAGGGATCAGAAGCAAGGATCAGTTCAATTCTATGAATCTTTTATTGGAACCTAGTTGGAGACTTGTTACTTATGAAATGGCCATGACATTTGCTTACAGATTAGCAATACCTGTACTATAATTTTGAGTTAGAAAGCCCTGCATCCCAGACAGATTTACTTATTTTGGAATTTCCCCAAATGTTTTCCTAACGCCAATCCACATATTATATTGCACTCTTGTAAATACAGCTTAATTTCATTTGATAACATATTATCCTGTATTTGAACTCATCTGCTTGAGTATCTCCAGTTTGTACAAAAGCAAAATTTCAAAGTACTCTGTAATTGCCATCATTTTAATGGAGAGAGTCCAAAATCTAGTCTATTTAACCAGTGAATCTAGAATTTGGGACAGATTTTTAAGATATTAATGTATGTAGTCTAATTTTCAAAAATTCCCACGTGGATCAGGTGACTAACTCTTATCAAGATGAATCTGAATTAGGAAATCATTTTCTCACATGCTCTTCAGCATTCTACTAGACGCTATCTTCTTTTCAAAGGGCACAAGCACACTTGAAGAGATGTCCTTTTGTTATCAAGAGGGAGTGTGCAGAATTCGTTTACTATAGAAAGCCTAAAATTAAAGAAATTTGTAGTTGGAAGTTATCTCAAGAGGTCATCTAATCCTTTCTCTTTCAGTGAGGCAGAATCAAGAATACGTACATCTCACGTGGTCGCTACATCCTGACCAAAAAAGAAAAATCTACAATGATGTTGCCTGGCCAGTGGAAAAAAATAATGATTGCCTAACAATAGCGAAGGTTTTCCATACCGCCAAGCCGTAGTCATCTTCAGTGACAATTTATTGTTGTCCTCTCATGACTTCTACTTATTTTTCTATAGTAAAAAATTTATAATTCATCACTTTATTGCTGGAGAAGTTGTGACAAAATCATAATCTATCTTCTTCCACAGGTTTGTGCATATGCATTATACATTTGAAGCGAAAACTCGTATTGAAACATCACATAGATTTTTAGATCACTTAGATTTTTCTCATAGAAGCAAAATGTCACTGAAATCAGCATAAACCAGTAAACTACAGCATATGGCTGCTGATGTATCAAAACTTCTTGAAGGGAAAAAAATAGCGCTCTGGAAGAAAATTTCTGAACACCATATCATTTAAATTCCTGGGTTGATGGAAATATTTTGTGCTTTTTTGCAAGCACTTTTTTTTTTTTTTTTTTATCTTGATCAGGATTATTTAAATTCTTTTGTTTATAATTCAAAGATTTCTTTCTTCTCCCTTTCTGCCAAGTGTTTAAGTGATGCTACGGTAAGAAACAATCTGAACAGATATATTTTTGTGACATACATTTCTGTTAGCAGTCAGGGGAAACGCACTGCCTGGTAACTGGCAAACGTATATTTTCAGATTTCTTGTTTGGTTCAGAGGATGGTAAAATGCTGGAAGCTCACAGTCAGTATTATCTAAGCAAACTGTGTTGCACTCTCCAAAAGAACCAATTTTTTCATTATATGTAAGGTATACTCTGTCTGGATAGAAACATATGCGGGCAATTATTTTTGTGCGCTATTATGAAATGACGTACTTGTTGCTCCATCATTTTAAAGCTGTCACTTAATAATGTATTGGTATTACTTTTTTAGGCTTTGAAAAGTATGAAGTGCTGCCAGACCCCATTGTGTTACAGACTGCCCACACTTGGAACTAAAATGTAACTCCAGATCCCCCAAGTCCCGGTTTCATGCAAGTATACGGAAAGGTACCACCAACGGACAGAGACAAGCAGGTAAGGAAATAAAGCATGTTGATTGGTATGATTGGTGGTTACCCCAACAAAACAACGACTTTGAAATATTATTGAAATGTGAGATACTTTGGCTAGGTTTACTGATAGACTCTTTAAGAAGCAGCACCGGTAGCGTTTCTCTAGGGCACCAGCAGGAAAGAAGTTGAAGAGCACGTGTCCCTGTCCACCCCAGTCTCCAGTTAAGACAGAACGCACCAGTATTACATATATATCTACTTATATAATGACTTTTGCACTCTTCATTCTGACCTCTCTCTCTTTTACAAGCTAAAACTACTAAAATAGATGTCTACGTGCTTCTGTATGCAACCTAAATAGATGTAATTTTAATCCAACAGTGGATTTTACTTGCGTATCTGCAAGATGATATAGGGCTTTCAGTTTATGTGAGATATGTTTTTAATGATGAAAAAGAACCTTAAGTGAATGGGTGAAGAATGCTATCCATCGTTTTCCCCAAATCATGATACATGATTGGATTCAAACCTTTGTCAGCCACACAGTAGTTCATTTTCCTAAACCAAATATTAGAGACAGCCGAGTAACAGTAATGTTGCTCAAAGAAAATTGAGCACATGCTGTTAAATGGGGCAAATAATACTACAATTGTCAGCAGCGTGGAAGTCTAAATTCCTTCAGCTGTTTCCAGAGGTGTACCCTGGTTCACACTGTGGCACCGGCCATGGTTTGTATTCCCAGATCTGTGCCTCCCCCCCCAAAAAAAGAGGTTTTAAGTGGCACGTGTTTTTCTCAGTCCTTTGAAAGTCTAAAGCTCAGATGTGATCTTTCCTGAAATCATATTCAACACGTACTGAAGTGTAAGGGTGGAAATGAAGAGGTCTGGCTTAATAAGATTAATCTTTATCTGCTTATAGTATCTGCCTGGGGCAGAGCCCAAGTCTGTAAGCCGTAACCGGAGCTCCATTCCCATTTTGCAGAGCATCATACAGTCACTCCATGCAGGTTTGTGTTCGAAGATCTGCTATGAAGTATTCAGCAGGACTTTTCTTTCCACAAACATTTTATATAAGTGAGAAAATCTATCCTTACTTAATATAAAGAGAAAGAATTCCCAAGCTGCTAGAGGAGAAGGTGGATTTCCAAGGATGTGGGGAAAAAAAAAAAAAAAAACACCAACAAAAACAAACGCACTTCATAATGGCTGAACTTTAAAGAAAATTGTCTGATCTGTTTTTCTGAGATACCTTTTTTTTTCAGCCATGGGGTTAAAACAAACCTTTTCCTATAGTAAGTAATTCTCCTCCATAGTTGATCCCTTTCTCCAAAATGTATGCTACATCATTCCGGTATAAAATTATTTGTTATTGCCAGTGAAAACTGGCAATATCAGATGAAATATCAAATGGATAATATTAATTGTACAGACTAAGACTATGGGATGTAATATTACATGCAGGCCTGTGTTTAAAACCAAAAACTATCATTTCATTCCAAAATGCTTGTTATTTCACATCATCAAGATTAAAAAAGGTTGCTTCCTTAAATGTAAATACAGGTGTATGTAGTTAAGGTGGTGTTGGTATAGACACACAGCCACAATAATTTCAAAAATGTTTAAAGTCTTAGCTGTAAAAAAAACCCCAGAAGAAATATCCACCTGTTTCTATCTTTTCTTTGCTCACTTCACCCATAGAAAATTAACTAGATAAAAAAAAGGGGGGGTAAACTTATAATACCATGAGTTATCTTTATTTCATATCATTATGTCAAATCACGCTGTTCTTTAGCTTTGGAATTACAGATGGTGGTTTCACTATAGAGCTCCTGAAAGTATCATGTAGGTTTAAGCACCAGACCATCAGAATCCCAGCTGCTAGTTAACAATCAAGGTTTGATTTAATTTAATCTAATTTTTCCTCTTTCTAATTATTTTTCCTTCCACTAGAGTGGAGACAAGTTTATTCTTTTTTTTTTTTTTTAAAGTGGTACAGAATATAAAAGAAACATGGATACTACTACCAGCATTTTTTAATTCTCCCTAGCCTCCCAGTCTGCAGAAGGTTCACAGCTTCTGTTTTGTGAGGATTATTGGGATGATGAGTAAACGCTATGAAGTTTATTTCATAGACTTCAAGTCTTCTGTCGGAGCTTTCGAAATAGCCATTTGGAGTTGCAAACTTTCCCAGTGCTTTGGCAGCGCTGCTTGGTACTTTTCTACCAAAGAGATACCTTTCCACAGGAGCGTTAATTAGGCGAGCAAACCTGGGACGTTATGAAAAATGCCTGTAGAGTTTCTCATAGATCAAACTGGTCAGCAGAACAGAAAGACCACGCTCTTACCTCTTTCTGCTGCCAGACGCCCTGGCTGTGACAGACAGCAGGTCACTGCATGCTCCTTTGCCCTCCTCTTCTTATTTCCCCAGCAAACTGCACAAATATCCATCCCCCGCTGAACCATGGCAAGACACACTCAACGTGAAAGATCTTCACGGCATAAGAGCGAAGCGTGGGATGGGCTTTGCAAGCCTCTGTTTTATGGTAGCTTGCTGTATTTCCCTACACTGACTCACGAGTGGTCAGTAGGACAAAGATCTTAAGATCTATCAAGTCTGTTCTGATCCACTTGGTGCATTAATTCTACTCATGGGAACTTACTCGGTTCTAACCAAAGGATGAAAACCAGCCGTTCTTGTACTCTAATCTCTGTTAAACCACTTGAGCTAGTTTCTGATGACTCTACTAAATTTTTGAAGTGACGGACCAGGTCCACACGCACACCTGCCCTGAGTAGAAATCCCCATAGAGTAAATTAGAAACCTCAGAATAAACACTCCAGGATCCGTGGGAGTACTGAATTTTATCTCCATCTTTCTTTCTCAAGATACAGATGGTCCCCAGGGACTGTCCCTGCTCTCCGTGGGTACTTCTGCATCAGCAAACCCCAGAGGGCCCCCGAATCCAGAGATCCCAGGTGCAAGTCAGCTCTTCTTTAAGGCGAGATCTCCTTTTCTCTCCCTTCCCAGATTTCCTTGGAAGAAAGACAGCAAATCAAAGTATGCTTCATGCAGATGCCTGACGGGGGAGAGAGGATCCTGGAGCACGCTGTGGGGGCTCTGGCTCTGCAAGTCAGGTGTTGATGGTCCCTCTTGTCTTCCCTCGAATAAGGACCATTGGCTCAGAGGTGACTTCTAGCAGTGATTTAAACAATTTTAGCAAGACAGGTGATGTGAATATGTATTATTTACTGATGTTTTCTTCCACTCTTTTTTTTTTTTCTTTCCCCAGACTGACCTGCTTATTGGTACGTATTGACGCTTAAAAAGGTCAATATGCTTATTTTGCTTTCTGAAAATACATTTTCTTTGCAATTACAAATTCACAGAGATCCTGCTAATGTGATTGTTTTGGCACTGAGGGAATTTGACTATAGTGCTAGTTGTGTGCTGGGGTACCCAGAGGCTGTAGAAGCCTTTCTAATATTATTGTTTCAATCAAAATAAATACGATAAAGACAGAAAGAAACCCATTAGCTAAGAACCTTGAAAATGCGTTCATGCCTTCTGCTAGAGCCATGAAATTGCAGCAAATCTAAAAAAACAAAAAAAAAAGTAGCAAATGAAACTTTTGTACTGTGATTAGTTCAAATATCAGAAGACACCTGTGGCTTTTCAGCCCTTAATTAAACCGTCGGTACTTCTTTGTTTCCCCTTCCTATGGATGTTTTGCTTTTATCAAGGATGGAAAGCCTAAAATGCTTCAGGATTGTGCTTTGTCTCAGAAATGGCTCCGACCTGGTGCTCTCAGAACGATGGCATGTCTGTGGTTTGCTGTGACTTAGCCCAGTGCGCTTGCTGGGACTGGAAATCACGTACTGTAACTAAGGCGAGAGACCATTCACGGCTTTAATTCTGTAAGGTTCAGGGAGCCTCCTGCAAAGTGCTTGCTTTTAGTGCATCTTGCAGGACTTGAAAGAATGTGAGGCTTGCAGGGGAAAAAAAAAAGAAAAAAAAAAAGAAAGCACAAAAAACCCCACCAGAAAAAATACTCAAATCGTAATGCAAATATGTTGTTTCTTGTTGTCAGCTTTTCTAAGTACAGACAGCATGTTACTGCTCGTTGTTGAAGAAGAGAGCTCATTTTTCCAGCAATACCCCTTTTACATTTTTTTCAGGCAGGCAAAGGATCTGTTTTCTGTTTCAGCTTTTAAAATATGGCATGTAAAGGGAACTTCATTCCTTTTGTCAGGCTGCAAGAGTAAATCCTCTGTATTACATATACCTACTATTTATGCAGTTTCATGAAATGATTTTGCTTGATTCACCAGTATTTTAAAACATGTTTCTTTCTGAGATTAAGTTTAAAAAAAAAAAAAATTAAAATAAAAAGAAGAAAAAAGCGTCCTGGCAGAGTTTTTGAGGCACATGCTGTGTGTTTCTCTCCCTTACGTTTCAGGCCGGGTTCCTCCCTGAAGCGCGAATGTAGGCTTGGCTCATCCCTCCAAAGCCAGGCTTGGATGCTAGCCCACGTGGAGGAGAGTTCAGCTATCTCCACCATGCAGTCCTTCACCTGAGGAGACTTTTCCGAGTGATCTGAGAGGGCAGTGAAGAAGACCGGTGGAAGAGTTTGGCAGGCCAGGCAGAAACACGGACCCCAGCTGGGAGCCCATAAGCACAGCTTTCGCGGCTCTGCAGAACTAGCCGAACTAGCGGCTCTGCAGAACTAGGCTTTTATTTTCGCCTCTGTTTCTAAACAACCGTGCACGCTGGTCTTTGGAAAGCCTGCAGTAAGCACGCACACCAGTCTGTTGTACTCTGTAGTGTTTTATCCATCTTCAGGACAACAAAAGCCAAAGCCCAGAGTCCTTTTCAGGAGGGAATCCTGTGTGGCATCTCAGGATCCATAGTGCAAGGTAACAGGTAAAAAAAAACTAGTGTCTCCCCAAAAGGGTGGTTATTCCTTGTTCTGTCATCTCTCTGGATTTATTCATATGGCACCTTCCAAGGCTTACAGTCGGTTTGTTCTCTTTTGTTCATTTTTTTCCCCTCTCGGTTACAAACTCGTGTAAAGCCCAGGCTAATTTAGAGTGTAACTTAATTGGGGATTCTGCTTATTCATAACAATTTATTAAGCCGTGCAAAGATAGTTCTATTTTAAAAGTTTGTAAATCGTATCTCTTCTCTTCCTAAAGAGTAGTAAATGCAAATGGCTTATAAAATCGGCTGTATCTGCTTAAACTTGCTAAATCATAAGGAGTCACGTTACAAAACAACACAGAGCTGTTCCAGGCAACACTCTAAATTTATGGTACAATGCTGCCAGATGACAATAGAATTGCAAAGGAAGTGCTTAGCACATCAAAAATTAATACCTAGCGAGTCCATTTTTTTTTATGGCGATGATTATAAGCGTTCGCTCTGTGTTTGAATATAATCCGCTCAGAAAAGCAGTTTGCTAAATGTACTAGAGATTGTGGAAGAAAATACAAGTTGAGGTCATGTTTGGGTTTTCATTGGGCAAATAACTATCATTTTCTTCTCAACCAAAACTAAAATTGCAATGTTACAGGAGGTACTCCGATTCCGTGCATACAAATGGGAAGTTGTTAACTGTGCTCTGAGCAATTCGGAAGCGTACAGAGGAAAAACAGGCACATCACCCCGTACTTTTCTTAGTTACGGGAATAAATGTATCGTATGACCCCAGGAGCTGTTATTGACCAACGGACCAAATATCGTAAGAAGCGGCAACGCCACCGAGTCCTGCGTGGTCACAGACAGCTACCTTAATATAAACACACACTAAAGTAGGAAGGTGATAAAGGGCCATCCCTCAGCAAAAGACAGGAGGGAGGGAGGGAGGAATTCGGCCTCTCTCTGCGCAGGGCTGACTCAGAGTTCCTCCCAAACGTCCGCCAAACCTTTACGCCGTACGCTTCGGATAAAAGTTTCACATCCTCTGACTTGCGATCCATTTGTTACAGTCTTATTATGTAACTATTTTATTTCAAGTGACAAATCGGTTATAAACTTTTATTTTTCATGACGAATCCCACTTCTGGGCACACTTAACCAGAACTTGTGTATGGTCTATCCAGCACTCTGTGTCCAGCTCTTTCCGTCAAATGACAAATGGACAACTTAATTGTAACCTTAGCTATACACCAGGAGGGCCGTTGACCCTAAATATGCAGAAATCATCCTGACTTTATTTGTTTATTATTTCCGATTTCACAGTCTCATGCAAAATGTAAAAGCCATATAGTTTATTTTAGCGGCAATTACAAAATTGAGTTATCTGTTTCTAGACATACTCTTTGCTGCTTTGTGATGCGGTAAATTTATTTCAGTCAGTTTTGTATCTTTTGCCGCAGCTTCTCGTATGCATTTACATACAAACCCCGAGAAACAACTATTAGAACTGAAAAAGCATTCAGCAGGGTTGTCGGTGGCATATAGTGTACCTTGACTAATTAGGCCAGCATTTACTGTGGTTAATGTGCAATTTATTCAAAGTGCAAGGGAAGTATAAAGAGGGTCACTAACTGTGTGTGTGTTAAACTATGAATTTCCTTCCTCATTTTTGCCCCCTTCTGATTTGGAAATTTCTCCTGCCTGTGTTACCCAGGAGATAATGTAAATGCAGGGTAAGACATTAATGAGACCGGCCCACTTAGCTTTGAGATTTGACTTTTTTTTTCCCCCTAGCCTCCTCTTAATGATCTGATAGTATGTTGCTACAGGAAAGAGAGAGAGATGCATCTCTGGAAACTCTAAAGGTCAGATGCCCTGGGCTGCGTGGGCTGACGAGACCCAGGGAGAAAAGAGAAGGGTGATGCCTTCTCAGTGTTAAGAGTGGCCTCACAAAAAGAAATGTATTGGAAATAACAATGGTCCGAAGCAGCGTGTTACCAACCTCCTGTTCAGTGGTGCTGGAGGAAACAAAAAAAAAAAAGCAAAAAAAAAAAAAAGCCCAAAACTTTGAATATTTAACGATGGCTGAACAAACTTGGAATGAGCTGAGGAAGAGGAAAAGTCACAGAAGTTAATGCTCCCAAAAAACAGCAATGCTCAGTAGTCCTTAAAAGCAATTAAAGGGCTTTTACCATCTGTTAAGTAATTACCTATCATCATTAGTTATTAGAAGTAGGAAATGATGTAAAGGGTACAAACATAATATAAAAAGCACAGCCAGATTCTTGTGGGTTTCTTGAATGAGGTCATAAAAACTTGGTTATTAATACAGAAATAAAAATGACAAATATTTACAGGCATTTTTGTAGCTGCTCCGCTTCAAAAATAAAAGCACTATATTTTTCCTAACAGTAAATATTTAGCTTGATTCTTGCAGTTGCTACTAGTATGATAAGAAGTTTATTATAATATTCATCTCCAAAAACCAACATAAGATGAAGAAGATTTAGGGTTTCTAAATTCAGTGCATTATAGCTTAGCTAAAACCAATTATGGAAAACACAATTTGAGGATCATGACTTGGAACAGATTAAAACCAAATAACCAAAAAACCCCAAAGCTGTGTGTGCTTTTAAGCTGCGTGACTCTATACACAAACACAAGCACGCATTCTTACTTATATACCAAAATAGACTTCTGTTTTCCTAGTCTCTAATTCTAATGTCTTTTCCCCCCCTGTTAGTCAAAATAGGCTCCCTAAAATTTATTTCTTTCAAGGTATTAGCTGCATATTTTTAAACTGTCTGCAATGATTTAAGTCTATAGGTCTGAGGTTGCACAAGGATCCTTGGGTACGTACTTTGATGGTTTTAGTCTTGTTTAGTTCAGAGAATGAGTGATGAACCGGGTTGATAAATCCCGCTGCAAGTCCGTAGTACACATTAGTTATACAAATGCATGAAAGCTCTGTTCTGGACAATTTTTAAGATGTGCTCTCAGTTATTTTTCATCAACTCGTTCAAGAAAACTTCCCAAAAAACGATGTACTTTTCCAGTAAGGGAGGATAATTCTGTATCAGTCAAGAAAACTCAGCAAGCTGCAGGTCATCTTTAATGTATTTAAATTTGAAATTTCATAGTTGTACCTATTTCTTCTCAGGTTCTTTGCTGGAAAAATCCTTGCAAATACATTATTGGGCCTTCCATAAAACTAAAATTGGTTGCAATTAACAAAGTTCTGCTGGGGCCAGCTTGTGGGGCCTGAGTTTGCCCATGCTGCAACAGAGCGAATGTCAAAAAAATACCTTTTCTTTGGCAAAATTGCTTGGCTGTTTGTGAAAAATCAAAAAGGCCCACAGGCAGAAAAGGATGAGCAGTGGCTGTGTCGAGCTACGCAGACAAATGACCTGTCCTGAATATGTAGTTTGAGACGGCAGTTTGAGAAACTACCGGTATCAAAGCAAGTAATGCCCAAGCAAGTGGCTTACCCTGGCCATAGAGTTGCACAAACAAAATAGAAATAAAAGAAACTGTTGAACCTTCCAGAAATCACAGAGAAGGTCATGTCCTTGCTGTCCAAGCTAACCCTACTTTATGGCTGCAATAACAAGATAGCAGTGTGAGAAATGGACAAATCCTGTATATAAAAAAACGGGGAGTTAGTAGGTTGCTATGGAGGATTATCAAGAAAACTGTACAGTAAATACCAGAAAAGGGGTATTAGGACAGCAAAACCAGGGCCTCTGGGGTAAAAGCACACAGGGCAAGCTGGGAGAGACCAGGAGTTTGAAAGGGATGAACATAGGAAGGGGAACAAGGTAATAAAAGAAGTAAAAATTGGTGCGGCTCCAGGGCTCCTTTCAAGCAGCTCCATGCCTGATCAATGCAGTTGTTCTCGCCATAATCCTGTCTGACTTGCTTCTCCACCCAGGAGGGAGATGGCGTGTCTTCCCTGGCCTCAGGGGATCCCCACGAGCTCATCCCAGCACTGACCATGGATGGGAGCGTCTCAGAGATGCCCAGCATCATCTGCCCTTCGCGACCCCCTGCACGAGGCTGGTGGATCTGTGGCTGCAGGTACTGAGGAACTGCGACGTCTGTGTGTATATGTGCTTCTTTCCTTCTGGAGGTCCATTACAAAATCTAGTGGAGAATATTGGAGTGTTTTCCTTCTTAGAGTATTTTTTCCCTGCGCAGATTTATATTACTTTTTTTTTAACATGTGAAGTGGGCTATATATAAAATGTACCACGTATTTTTTTTAAAAAAAAACCCACAATTTGATTTTGGTTTTGGCAGCTGCAAGTGTAAACATTTAGGTAAAGAACAGAAGCATTAGGTTTGCATTGCCAAAATCTTACTCATAAGGTACCTTATCCCATTATTTTTTCCATCTGTTTTGTCTCTTAAGAGATTATTGCAGCAGCCTAAGAGTTTGATTTATTTCCGCCAAGGCAGAGGAAGAGAATGTGAGAAGATTCAGAACTGCTTAAAACCACAGTCTTAACTGCTGAAATATTCTCTTTATGAAAATACTTCCTGAATTTATGTTTCAAATCCTCCACCTGATTTGCTGAATGAGGAGGAAGAGAGAGCGGGGGATTTTTCTATGCCAGCTCTCCGCAAGTACGGCTGTATCGAATATTTAAATACAGCATTTGCAGTCAGTGCATATTGTTATATGCTTTTTTCTGGTGAACAACAATTTGTGAAAGATTGCATTTACCTTTTTACTAGAGTAAAAACAAAATATCAAACAAGTACTAAATTACATTTTCTTGTAAGTTGATGTTATTTTCTATTTTAATCAAAAACTCCTTGTGAGTACCCCACCTTTGTTGCTTCAAACCTCAGCAGCAGTTTTGGTAGCGGTGTTAAGGGGTAGCGTGTTGGCTGGCTGATGGCAGTGGTAGAGAAACCTAAAACAACGACAATATTTACAAAAATGAGTGCCTTTTAATCTGTATCCAGACACTTAATTAAAAGCTGGACTGCACAGTCCTTGAGCACCCAAAGACCGCTTGTACCGGCAGCTTCATTCTGCAGAATCGCTCCATCTAGGTGGGCAGCTTAATCCGCTCTCAGACTCCCCGTGAACCTGAAACATGTCTCCAAGCCATAAATAATAGTTTCTCGCTGGCGCAGAGCCTGTCCTGGATGCTGATTTATGGACCTTCAGGAAGAGCGGGCCAGCCCGCGAGGCCGGAGACCCAACCCTCCATATTTTTAATATCCAGGAGGATATAAGAGTGGTGAAGCTGAAACCCTGACCTTCCTTTGTTCGGGGGACTCTTGCTCCTGGGAGGAGGAGGACCTGTCCCACCAGCTCCCAGCTGCTCACCCTGAAAACCATCCTAATTCCCAATTTCGCCTCCAAAGCTTTTCCACAGCGCTGCTGGCTCTTTTCAGTCTTCCTCCATTTTGATTCGGCACTCCCGACAGCTATTTTCTCAGCGACTACCAATTCAAAATGAACCTTAAAAATGTAAAAATTACTTCCAAAATCTGTTCTCCCTGACTTCTGTTCTCCTGACTTCTCGGCAGGGACAGAGCCGGTTGGCTAACATTAATATAGGTGTACTGTGATATACTATATATCGGTTAGTGTAATTGTTAGGTTAATACTGGAAAATCAGCTGCTAGTAGAAGGTTTACTGTGAAATAAGCAGTGGACGCAAATTTAGTATGCCTGGAAATGGAAAGGGAGCTCAAGAACTGTGTGTCACGGCCATCTAGCCATAGGCATGCAGTCCGCACACGGTCGTAAGGATTTCTTGTTAATAAAGGAAAAAAATATCCATTAGCCTGGTCAGAAGGCTGTTCGTCAAAAATCATGTTTTCATAACAGTAAGGCGGTGCGTTTGGGGCTTGGGGTTTTGATTGCTTATTCCTTTCTTTGTTGCTTGATAGCAAATTTCTTGAAAACTAGAGGTTCTGGCTGAGGCTCTGTGACTAGGTTTAAAGACTAATTCTGTCTTAAAGACTAATTCTGTTTCAACAAACACTTCAGGATTTAATACAAACAACAGTGTGAGGATTTAGAACAGGCATCCTATGAAGACCTTTTTTTCAGTGAGTGCCTCACTCCTATACGAAAAAAGGGCAAGTCACTCCAATCCTGACCAAATATCCAAGAAGCAGGACTGCCTAGAATCCTGTGAGGATATCATCTGCTGTAATTCTGTACATTTAAAGCCCTTCTGTTCTGAAAAACATGCAAAAATAATTTTGGTTTGAGTTTGTTGTTTGTGTGGTTTTTTTCTAGAAAAATGGAGACAGGTTACCTGAGCCATGGTTGAGGAGAGGACTCTAATCAGGGCATCTCAATGGCATTTGAAGGTAACAAAATGACTACAGGCTGAGGCAGTCTGTGAACTGGTACCAGCACCAAATCCCTTGATACATTCTCAGTAAGTTAGAACTTGCAGCATGTTTGAAGCTGTGAAAAAGAAGGTGTGACAGTTAAAAAGTAAATATCGAAAGTAAAATGAATCTTTGACCAGGCTGAAATCTAAATAATTAAAACACGGCAAAAGTGTTAGAAGTGAAGCAGAAAAATAATTGCTGGCGCTAATATTTAAAAGCTAAAAAACGCCTGCATGTGTGCATGCATCATTATTTTTTTTTCAAGATGTCAGATTTCACATGACAGAAAGTTATCACCTCCAGACGGGTATTTTTGGAACTGCTCAGCGTCTAATTAGTGAGAGCGGTTAACAATTATAAGCCTGATGCCTGGAAATAAAATAAATGTGAGCACTCCTACTGTGGACTGGGGCGTGCTGCCGACTGGCAGGTCAGGGGTGGAAGGTGATGGGACCTGCAGCGCACGGGGAGGGACTGAGCATCGCCGAGACGCAGGAGGAGGCTGCCTGCTGGTCTTCAGTGCCCAGCAGATGCTCGGCATGCTTTTAGTTGCACCACAAATGCCTTTAACTCTTCCTTTCAAGCCCTACCTTCAAGAATTTGGACGGGACAGTGGGAACACACAGAAACCCAAATTGTTGAGTGCTCTCCTGGATTTTAACCTAGAGGCATAACAGCCATTTCATTCTATAAATCCATAAATATTGCTACAAGCCTTCTGTTATAACGTTGCTTTATATTGTTGTGTTCTCTGGAAGAGCTTTTTTTTTTTTAATATTGCAAAAAATGGAAGAAAGCATTGAGTTAAGGTGATGATGTCGTTGAGAGTAAGGATTTGTGGAGGAAGAAGGGAGAACAGCGACTCTCTGTGACAGCGGAAATGAAAGCACGAACAGGGAACTACATTGCAATCTACATCCGTCAGAAACAGCTAAGATCAGCAGCTGCCACATGCGGACTCAAGGTCTGCCACCCGTGGAGCGAGAGAGCCCCAGAGCTGCCCAGGGCACAGCTCTGGAGGGCAAGCTTGAGGTAGAATATATCTCCGTTTTTCCTTCTTTTTTTGTTTTTATTTGTTTGTTTTTTTCTATTCCTCATGGTCTTTTCTGTCAAGTCATTGAGTTGAATCAGCCCCTAGCAGGGTCAGACAGGAGGGGCAGACAGCCCGGCGGGGACATCCAGGAGGGAGGGACCCAGGAGAGGTATAAAGAGGGAATGGGGAATTGAGAGGAGCTGTGAGGCTGGTGTGTCCCAGCTTGGGAACCTCGTCCTGAAGCCTGGTGGTGAAGAGGTTGCGTTGGTAGCCTTGGAGCTGAGGCCTCAAGGTCCTTCCATGGCTGTTGGTGACTTCAAAGTCATCAAAAATAGTTGTGAGCAAGGTGGGAACAGCAAGGTAGGTCCAGCTGGCATCCACAGCTCCCATCCCAAGTAGGCGTGCTTGCACACTTACCAACTGCTGGTAAAGAGAAGGTCAGTGGAGACATGGATGTGCAGTATTTACCATGATCGCTGCGACTGCTCTGATATCTGTGTGTTTCTCTGCTGGTTAATCCATGCTCTCCAGCCCATTGACTTAAATACCTTTTTGGGATGTTTGGAGAATAATAGAGCACGCTGACCCAGAAGGAGCCTCTGAAAGGCTGCCTGATATGATATGCATAAATCAGAGCCTATTCATTCTTCCGTACAATCCCTTGCTTGTGTAGACATGGCTTCTGCAGCAAAAAAAAATAGAGATAAGTAGAAAAAGCTGCTCAAGGAGAAGACTCAATGTACATGTTACGACAGTCAGGAGAGGGATTAATCCTGGCAGTGGTTCCCTAGTATTTGTTAAGGCGGATGATACGCAGTGACAATGGCAGCTGCTCCTTTCCATAGCGCTGCTGAAGAAACGTTGCCTGTAGTGGCAAAACGTCTCGCTGGGAAGGGGACACGTTTGAGCTGCTCTCAGAGGGACCGCGACACACACAGCCTTTTCGTTTCTCCAGGGGAGGCTCTTGAACACTGTTATGCTTATGTCCGGTGCCGCAGAAACGTTTGTTGCTGGTAGGTTTGATCATACCCGAGAGCTAGGGACTATGAATTACCTACCTCTGAAGGAACACACTTGAGATGAGGGGCTTGGGCCACAAGAAAAGGATTTAGGCTGTGCGTGACCGACGTTAGGCTGCCTAACTCCTGTTACTTGCAAGGCAGAGGGATCAACACCCTTTCCTGGAGTAGGTATCTAAGCCCTTGCTTTATACCTTCTTTTTTTTTTTTTTTTCCTTCTTTTTTTCTAGAATCTGCAGAGAAAGAGTGAGGCTTTCCTCCTGCTTCACTGAATGTGTTGCTTTAATGCTTGTGTGTAGCTTAGCTAAGGCAAAAGAGAGTTCCCACCGTTCAAAACGGCACTCTAATCATTGGGCTACTTGAGAAAAAAGTCTTTCCCAATCACTCCTTTTGAATCTGGTGTATTTGACATAGAAGTGCTAAACATGAGTGGAATGAGTGGGAGAGAATAAAAGGATTTGATTTCTCAAGGCTGGTGATGAATGGTGGGTGGTGATGGAAAGCCTCGGCTAATTGTATCTATGCTGGTGAGGGCTTTATTTCCTTTCTTTCTTTCTCTCATCCAGTAAATGAAGAAGCTGCTAAAAGAACCTTAGGATTAAATATTGAATAAAATGGTCCCTAAGTAAGTGTCGCAGCTAATGCACCAGAGAGTTGTGCTAGTTTTTCCTCCACTTTGTGGTGTTTAGGGAATGCTCTTGATACAGCTTTGGCTCTCCTGCTTGGCAAACGCACAGCCGCCGAGCAACGGGAGGAAGGGTGGAGAGGCACTTCTGCCTGCAAATGAAGTGGGTAACCCTTTCTAGATGGCACAGATCTGCTCGCCGAGAAGTCAGTGAACCTGTTTTGTTCCCTCTGCAGAGGGCTTTCCCAGGAAATAGGCAGTCTTGCCTACAGGATTCACTACCCACAGCTGACTTACCGCCAACAAGGACTAAGAGAGGAAGAGAAACATAATACGTAGTTTAAAGAGACGGCCGTGCTATGACGGGAGAAGGCTTTAAAAGTAATTATGCAAAGAGTGTGAGCTTCTGCGCAGAGTTAGGGACCCTGAATGCGTTAAGAAAAAAAGGAAGAGGTATTTTCTGTGAGAAACCTATCGAAAGTAACAATGAAATGGACTCGGATGCAACTTTTTGATGGAAACTGACTGTGCACCAATAAATACTTACACTTTTTTCTGTTCACAGAACAACTAAAAGGAGGTGAATAACAGACACTATCAATTCCCCTCACTGTCATCAATACCCAAGTGCTTTGCCGAAGCAAAATGTTAAGAAGGCAGTTGGGACTGGACGGTTAAAGGCTGAAAATTTACTGAATTTTCTCCCCAACTTTGTCGTAAGTAACCATTTCCTCGTTGAGTGCAGAATGGGAAGAGCCTGAGCGGCGCTGAACGAGCAGGACAGCTGAAATGCTGCAGACACAGGCTGTGCTGCTTCAGCTATTGCCAAGGGAAGGCATTCGGCTTGTCAGAGGGGTTTGTCTGTAAATTGAGTGAGGTTATTTGTGTTTCAGCATTGCTTAAAAGTTAAAGAGCCCTTTTAGACGGGAATTTTAGTAAAATCGACACATGCATTCCACCCTCCTCCCAATGGGGAAGCAAATTAGAAAAGCAAGGAAAGCATTCCCAAACAGCATTGCTTAACAGACAGGTTTGAAGTTTTTGCTTTCTTTTTTTTTTTAATCTAATAATAATACTGAGGTGATCTCTCTTTTGTCTTTGTATTTCACTCCCTCATGGTTTAAGCATAGACAATTGTGTATGAATCTTCTATTTTGCAGCAGTTTGTGAGAGTGGTGTTGTTCTTATTTTTTTCCTGCTACATAGTAGGGAAAGATACAGAAGATAATGTGTTTGCCTGTTCATATCTTACATATTCTCAAGAGCTCCATAAGAAATAACAAATTCCAGAAATACAAATCTAAATTTGTAAGCGTTGCTTAACAGGATCTTTCCTAGATAATTTTCTAAATATTGGTCAGCACTCCAATCTGATTACACATCCAAGGTGAAGGCTGGCAGTTTATATGATCAAAAATGCTGGATTTTGTTAGTCCCATCCGACCATGTTCTGTATGGATACAGAAGTGACTGGGTGAAATCCCATGGCTCATGTTATGCGGGAAGGCAAAAGAGCAGATCTTAGGGGTCCGCTATGCTCTTGAGGTGTGTTTTTGAGGATCTGTCAGTCAGACTCTGGGAGTCAGGCTCCCAGAGGATGAGAAGCACGTAAGTAGTTGTCTTTTGTGATTTTTTTTTTTTTTTTAAATGTCTATTTTATCATCACGTGAGAGATCTGTTGCAGAGCACAAATCTTATTCTCCAGGGCAGCTGTGATTGTCTTTCTTCAGTTTCCTCTCCTATGCACTATAGAGTTTCCAACCTCTGCTGCAGGTGGAACTGGGTTTTTATCGACAACTCCCTTCCACCTGACAGCAGCCCCAGAGCAGGACCCTTCTAGCACTGAGACAGATAATATTGGAACAACAACTTATCGCCATACAGTCAGAGACAACAGTAATACATAAGGTGTCTGAAAAATGCCTGCAGAGACATTTGTGATTATGGCACATTCCAGCTTTTGAAACCAAAACCTTAATGGGTTGTTTGACACATGGTGTGAAATTTGCTAAGCCTTTGAAGAGCAAACTGTAAAACAGCTTATAGTGCCGTGCATATAGACCATCAGCAACAGCGGACCTTTGAGTCACCCACATCCTTCTGTCCCCTCCACCGAGCTACAGGAATAAGCGGCAGCACTAAGTGGTCATCATCTCCAGTGGTAAATCCCAGTCCCAGCCTATTTACCCAACAAGTCTGGCCTTACTGCTCTGGATCCGTCTCTGTTCCCCTTTCCACGTGACTTCTTGCTGATCGTTGCCTCCATACCCCATGAGCAGTTACTCCCTCGGTCCCTCACCCAGCTCCAGATGTCCTGTGGGCCCTCAAAGCTCCCATCACCAGCACTTCCCATCTGAACATCCCACCTGGGTGCCTAGGCGACTCCCGACACCACATTTGTTGGTATTTGTCCCCCTCTTTGCTTCCTGGCTCTTCATCTGCCACTCTCCTTCCTGCTCCTCAGCAGGAACCAGAGCATTGACCCTAGGGCTTACGAGGTCAGAACAGGTTTGAAAGCTGCAAACACCCAATGTTACCAATAATGTCACAGACTAAAAGAAAAGAAAAAGCATAAATCTGTTGTTGTGCTTGCCTTTTCTTATAACCTTTTTCTTGCTCATTCCTCCTCTCAAGTCAGTGACTTTGTTCATCATTCCCTCTTGTTCTGTCTTGTGCACACTTCAGAATAATTCAGCCAATTAGTTGACTCAAAAATATAGCCATACAAGCTGTTATTTCAGGTTTTGGAACTCTTTTGTGTAAGAGGCGAGCACTTTTAGCTGTCAGTGGTTCTTATGAATGAAATTAACTTTTACCTGTGGTTGATATTATATTGAAATACCACCTATGAAAAGAAAAGAAGCAAAACGAAATGAAAAGAGAGCTTGCACTATAGACAAAACCAAGCTCCGTAAGTCTAATGAAACTTTAAAAACATGCCTTGTTCTAAGATACGGTCTGAAAAATCACTGTATAAGTCAAATGAATCACACCTGAAATTTCAGTTGAGATTTTCAGAGGAATTCTTATTTAATATCTTCATATGCTGTGGAATTGTCATGTGGTGATAAGCGAATGTATCATCGAACTAGCTACCATGGACGTTTCACTGTCCATAACATAACAATTTCACCGTCACCCATTCTCTCCAGGTCCCAAAAGAAGTGTTGCTATCTAATGCCCTCTTTTCTCCTCACTAAATTGGTGAAGTTCAATGCAGACTTCTGCAGTACTGACTTTGAAATGCACGCTTTTGACTTTCGTATCTTGTTTCTTGAAGAGCCTATCAACAGAGCGGATTTCAACAGAATCTGCCTTGATAAGTACCTTTGGCTGTCACTGTTACTAAGATGTTCAAACTTGGATAATTTCATTTCAGTCCCTTTGTAAAAACAGATTTGTTTTTCAGACCTTTTCTCCCTTGAGACTGCACTGATGTAAATGCGAACAGTGCTCTGTGCATTTATGCATGTGCGTGTCTCGGAGCCTAGAGGCAGAATTTCCCAGAAACATTTCCGAGTTTCAAACAAAAACAGGTTTTCACATTAAAAGCTCCTTTTTATGTTTGCAAGAAAGCGCTGTCTGAGCTGGATGTGCTCAGGCAAGAGCACTTCATTAGGTAATTCTTCTCTCAACTGTGTGCTCGTGAACAATTCCCATTTGACCTCAGAGAAGGATGTACGTATGTGAAGTCAATGAGCTCTTGCAGTCCTAGGAGTCATCCTTTTGGAAACTATTAACAACTACGATAACAAATATAATATTTTTAAAGCTGCTTCCTGAGGTTAACAGCTAAAGGCCATTTGAGATGCCTGCTCCATTTTCTATTTTATCATACTTAAAATAGAGTGGTGTGGTATCTAGTCCCTGTGGAGAGATACGTACTAGCCGTAATAACCCCACAGCTGTTAAGTTTGTCAGGGGACTGAAAGGCACCGTCTAGATACCCAGTGTAGATAAGTTTGTAGTCATAACAGCGCAATGACAAACCAGTAGCAAAGCAGCTGTTCCTCCTTCTCTCTTCCACTCCCCAGCCCTCCAAAAAAACCCCAGCCTCCGACCTTTCTTAGGTTTTCCATTTTTTTTTTCTATTTTCCAATGATGGCCAGTGCCGTGGCTTGAGTTCAGCGAGAACCGCGTGCTTGCTCTAAGTGTATTCAACTGGGTAGGTTTGACTGGCTCAACTAGCCTACGTTATTTGACTGCCGAAGGGAAGACTACAGCCAACTGTATCTGAAAAAAGTAGCTCAAACTCTTTTTTCTTCACTTATAGCCTGCACAAATTCCCTGTATTGTCTGCAGGTATGGCTTTACTCGCAGCCTGGCGCTTGGAAGTGGTATTGCAGTAGTTGTTCCCTGGCTTCGCATCATCAGTTTTAAGCTTTCATTCTGCCTGGAATAGAAATGATATTTTATCGAATGGGAACTATATTTTAGGAGTAAATAACAGAAAGTGAAGAGATCCTGGATGTTACTTTCAGCGTTTGATTTCTTTCCAGACCGTGAAAGTATTACACCATTCAGCACACCAAAGGCAGTGGTAATTCTGTGGGCTTCCCTCCCACCCTGGTGTTTCTGCGAGGTAGGCGAGGCTACTGGTTTATAGCAAATTGTAGGAAATTTCTAGACTAAAGGAAAAAATCAGCAGGTAGTGTGTGTGTGTGTAAAGAATACTGTTTTTCCTAGTGTTGCTGGAAATAGTGTAACTGCTGGATGGCGGCCAATGGGTATTGGAGTCAAAGCTTTTATCTTTATATGCTGATGGCATTGTAGACCAATTTACAATGCCAATGACTTGGCTTTTGGCTGTTTAAAAGATGGCTGGAGACTAACGAGCGACCAACTCCAGTGACCTTTTAAAACTGCGGGTATCTTCAGCCTGCTGAAAAATAAGTCCATGCTTTAAAAAAACAGAGCTATTGTCTTCACGCAGAAAAAAGAGCGTAAAAAGTCCAACCCCATATTCCTCATCTTATTCTGTGAGAGTTATTCTTGAACGTGCAAGACCCCACACGTTATTCCTATGGGTGCTTGCATCTGACAATCTCTTTTGTAATGTCTGGTGTTATCATTTTTCTGTTTTTAATAATGGCCTGCTATTTTTCAGAAATAGTTGGGCTACGGTGGCTCAGCCTATTTTAGATCAGCAAAGACTGTGTTCTTTAAAGCGGAATTGCACGAGTGCTTTTTAAAACCTTCTTTCTTTTAAAAAAAAAAAGAATGATGTTCTCAAAAACTTTAGGTTGTACATTTGCTATAACAAGCTATATGCTGCTGATGTGGTGGTTTTTTTTCAAATAAAATGTTTTCCAAATAAATAGCAAAATTCCCCATAGATACTAGGGTCTCAGAAGTAGTGCTAAACATCTGGCTTGTCTCTGCAGACTGCACCATGTGGTAGCCGAATATTTGGTTCAGTGCAGTGTCTGTCTCCCAAATATATTCAAAACATCAGCTTTTCTTGGAGAACATTTGGTAAAGGCTTCCTTCATTGCTTTAAACCAATTCCCATGTAGCTATTACTTCTTCAGATCGATGTGAAATTATTTGGATTAGAAAAAAGTGAAGTTGTCAACATTTGCTTGCAGAACAAAATACCGCATTGTAATTACATGTGTAGGACAAGGAAAATTCCAATAGCGTGTAATAAATTTTAATTCTAATTTTTTCCCCACGTTTCTGCCTTTAATAGGATATTCTCTGGTCCAGAAGACCCATTTTTGTAAGAAAAAGTATTTATATTACTGAATTCAATCAACAGTTCTCTCTTCTGTCATGTAAGTGCAAAACACAGCCGATAAAACTAAGATCTTGATTGTTGTCCCCATTTCAACAGCTTTATGTCAGTGTGATTAGGTAAAGAAAACAAGGTTGCAGCAAATAAAAAGTACTGTACAAGTAGTGTAAAAAACCAGGCTGAACCAAAAAACCCGACTTTTTGTACATGTGTAACTAGTTATTGTACGAAGTCATAATGAACTATTTGTCTGTTAGTTTGCTATTATAAGGAAATGCATTCTGACATATAAAATGTACAGTGTGACTACATTGAATGTGTATACAGCTGTTCAATGGCTACATTTTGCCTAACTTTCTATTTTTAAATGCTTATATTTCACGAATCTTTAACTTTTGACTGTTCTGGTAGATCTTACTTTATTCAGGAAAAATCACACAAAAATAAGATGAGCTTCTTTGGAAACTTTGAGGCTCCATTCCACCTCACCTAACCAGACTTTGACCCATATTGGAGAAGCTTTAAAAAAATTCGCTTTGTGATAGACTCATGGGTCCTAGTTGGGGTGACTGTTACAGAAATTCCCATTTTCTCCTAATCAAGGCTACAAAGTTTCTAATTGTAAGGTTAATGAGCTATTTAGAGGGAAAACAATAACAAAAAAAAAACAAACAAAAACTAACACACATGCACCCCCCGCCAAGTTTTAGAGCACAAGTCCTATGAGGAGTGGCTGNGTTAATATTTCAAGGTTAAAGCTTTCTCATGGCCACCTTCTTCAGACAGTTGCCTTGTGCTGCTCAGTTCAGTCTTTCAGGACATTTTTGCCCTTCTCCAGAGGTAGAGACCTTTCCACTGGATGTGCTACTGGGGTCTGGAGCGTTTCTGAGGTAAGCTCTTAGATCCTCAATTTCTTCTAAGGTGCAAAACTCTTCTGTAGCGTGGGTACTTCTGTGCTATGCTGTGTCCTTTGTTATGATTTTTATCAGCAGCAGGTGACTAATGATGACCCACCCAATATTATCATTAATCCAAGGCGTGATGCTTTTTTTGCTAAATCAGATTAATTGCATGAAAAAACACATGTACTAAATTGCAGATGACACTGATCCAGTTAACAAGTGCCAGTGACGTCTTATTTAATCTGTAGTTAAAGACAAGCTCACTTGTCATTTCATAGAAAACATGAATTCTGTAATTGTATAGTTTATTGCTGCTTGCTTTATAATTTACTGTGGCAATGGGATCTTTCAAAATCTTCTGAAAGAGACTCACTGAATTACAAATTCTCTGCAGTTGCATTGTCTTCCCATTCAGTCACACAGAATAATATGACCCATTGCTCTTATCTGTGTCAATTTTATTGCATTATATGTATGTCATGAACATGGTTTGTGGTTGAACAGGGAATTGTACTGCCACAGTATGATAGTGAAAAAGCATAATTAAGAGATGAATCATGAACATCCTTTATTATGGTCTAACAGCCATGCTAATATTCTTGCTTTACATTTATGTGTAAAAGGTACTTTAAGAGGCAGTATCTTATGAAATAAAATTTAATTTTGACATCAGGGTGCTGTTATAACTTACATAACCTGTAAACGATATAAAATGGTTGTCTACCATATACCTCGACTTAGAGACACAAATAGCAAAAACCTTGAGTGGGGGAAGCTTCAATAACCATTGCTTTTAGCGCCGAAGCAACCTTTTGTACTTGGTGAAGCAATGTTTTTCCATTTAAAGAGTTTTTCACCTCTGTTTTCAGTGAGGGTACTACTGCTCATATAAACGACGACAGGAGATTTTCATCCAGATATACATGTGCGAATGAAAGGGAAAAAACATACATTAAGCTAGAACATCCGTCTCCTGGCAGTACGGCCCAGGAGAAGGGAGAGAACTGGTGTAGATATGAACCCGATGCCTGCACTTTGGAAAGGCGCTCTTCTAACTGTCCTTCCACTCATCTGTTCATCACCCAAGGAATCCCGAGAGCTTTTACTGCTCTGTTTCCAGTGCCTGTGGAAACAGAAGAACTAAAGATGAACGACTTCTGCATGAAATTTCCTTCCAGGGAACTAACAGCAAATTGCAGTGGTTATTAATACTAGTAATTCAAGTCTAATCAGGGAAAAGTAAGAACAAACATTTACTTTGTATCCTGCAATCTATGTTGAGGCTAGAAAACAAGATCTCTTTTTCTTTTTTGGGGACTTGTTTTCATTTTCTTGACTTTCTTGTTTATTTAAAGAAAATAACGGAGAGGGAAGCCATCTCAGGAAAGAGAAAAACTCCATTGTCACCTGGGATATGGAGAAACAAGGTGAAGTCCAGCATGAACAATGGGCAGAGAAAGGACTCCCATATCTGAGGTGGGTGCCTCCACAAGAGGATATATGTGGTATAGGCTGTTACTTCCCCTGGTTTTTAGCTAGGAGTTTCCCCTTGTGGTGAGTATAGCTTTACTCCTGACTGCTGGTGATTCCGGATGTTCAGTCTCAAATTGGGGAGTATATTCAGTTTCCTACCTTAATGTATGTCTTCTCTTTGCTTAAATCGTGCTTTATGCCAGTTGATTGTAGACGTGGGAGAAATTGAATACAGAGTTTTGAAGTTGTCCATTTTCCACATCCAAAATATTTTTGGGCAACTGGGTTGAGTGCTTTCATTTAAGTAGAAATTATATTTTACAGATGAAAAATAATATGGTGAAAATACAATTTCCAGTAGGTTTCTGCTAAACTTTGAACATAAATGAAAGGACAAATTGTGATAATTTTATTCATGCCGAATGTCATCTTAGGTCACATCATAATATGCTATTTAATACAAGGAATAGCTTCATATTCTGCTCTAGCACTGATTGACATGTTCTGTTTGAAAGTCATATGGAGAAAATGTACAATACTGATCCTGCCATGAAATAGCTAATTACCTCGTAGCTGGCAATAAATTCAGTTTGTTGTATTCCATAGAGTAGATACATATTTTAAATAGCACTCACCTTTAGCTTCTATTTTGCTAATTTTGTACACTTGTATATTGTAAAATATATGAGAAATACCATTCCTATTGACTGCCCAAGATTACCAGTGCAGATATCTAGCAAGCTTCCTTTTCAACACTGTTTTACTTTTATTTAGGAGTTTTTACTTTATAACCAGTCAGTCTGTAATTCTAATAAGCTGCATTGAGGACTCACCATGCCAGATCCTGTCTTCATGACATTTTTGGAACTACTAGTGCACTCCAGAAATAGTGAGGAGTTAAATATGCTATCCAAGAAGACCCTGTAACGTGCAGCTATCTAAAGAGGCTGCTCTCTTCATTAATACAAAAAGTAATAGCTTTTATTAAATTTGAGGAAAACTAGAAGCTGACTATCTCTTTGTATTTAATACAAGTAACTATGTATATTGTTTTGATAGAATAGCTTTGACAAGCTCCTCAGATGGTTTAAACAGAATTGTTACACGCATATCTGACTCCGTTACTGTTAAGAGGCTCAGCTGATTTATTAGTACAGTATTGCCTTACACTTGGTTTATTCTTTGGACGTGTTTCTGGAGGGTTTAGTTTCACAGTCTCTTGGGCATCGCATTTTGTTGACTAGCCATCATCTAAACTTGGCCAAAAGCAATCAGATGAGCTTTCCGCCCAAGCTCCATAAGCTACATCTGTTCTCAATAATTGACAACACAGTAATCCTCCCCCAGACCTCCTCCTTGGGGCATGTTATATCCTCATTTGCCCTGCAAATTCATCATTAGTTGGCTCTGCAGATCAGTCACCTGCCTTGTACATCACTTCAGCAAAACTTCCAATGCTATGGAAGAGAAGACGTGGTTGGAGAGAAAGAGAGGGCATCATAAACAGAAAAACAAGACTATGAAAATCAGGGAGGATTTAGCAGTAGTAAGAGGATGCACCTCAAATAGCACAGGCCCGTAGCAGTTGCCCTGTTTTCCCCATGAAAGTCAAGGATTTGGATTTCAACCGGTTCCATTTTCTATACCATGTTTGTACCATTGTAGACATCACGTCCCTAAAGAGGGCATTAGATGAAACTGCAGACATTCTGTCACATTTTCCATTTCCTACTGCCATGAGACCTAACATCAGGAAAAGGCAACAGGCCACAGGTAACCATAGTGTCGGTGTTTGGGCCGCATTGGCCCAGTCAGGCAGAATGACAGACGCACTCTCTCTCTCTTGCTCCACTTCGAGGGGAGGCAGGAGAGAGAGAGAAAAAAGAGACTTAAGAGTTTAGAAGGAACTGAACTACTTTAATGAAATATTAATAATAAAATAATAAAAAGCAAATAATGAAATATATACNAGCTAAAAAGTAAAGTTGCTGAACAAAATTGGTCCTGTTTTACCTCAAACCAGGATACCATAGCATCGTTATTGCCATCTTATCTGAAAATCAAATTGCAGTAATTAAGAATCCAATGGGGAAAGAGAACATAAACTCCTAGCAACAGAAAGGGAGATGGTGGGTTGTGCTTATATACTCAGCCTAACAGAAGGTTACTTCATTTTAATATTGTACAAAAGAATAATAATAATAATCAAAACTAAACTTGTGAAATGATAGCAAAGGGGTTTTTTTCTGACTTTCCATAAAGTCAGACTAGCGTTGAGTGCTCTGAAGATTGGATAAGATAAAATTATTTTACTAAGGAAACTTCACAATTCTCCATTTTCTAATCATTTTAGGTAAGTTTGTCTTTTATCTGAGGTGTTTGCATTGTCTCTTTCTACTTTTATTAATGGCTTTTTCTGTGAGAGTGTGATGGCTGAAAAGCAACCTGATGCAGCGGCTACGTAAATTTGGAAATCTCTTCTTGAAATCTGTGGTACAACCGGTGTACTATTGTGTGTCCAAAGGGATTTAGTGTATCATGATGCTCCTAGAAAAACAAAAGGACAAAGAAGATGGGATAGCTAAGGCAGACATTAGATTTCATTTCACACTGGTAATAGTTTAGAGATGTGTGCCGAGCAAAATGGGATTCAATTCTGCAGCACTCCCCTTTTTTTATTGCTGCTAAGTGATTTCAGTATCCAGTCTAAAGTGATATTGAGAGTGTTCGATAGAATAGGGATGAAATCAGGGAACATTGGAAGCTCAGAGGAGGCCACAAATCTCAGGCTGACTCGACGAAGCCTTTCAGAGCCATCCCACCTGACCTTAACCCGTCTTGTTTAACCTGGAGGCTGCTGGTAAGTACCTTGCAATGTAAGATATCGTTTCGTGTTAAAGGGAACTACGCAGCTAGATTGCATTTTGGACATCAATTGATGTTACCGTAGTTATGGCTTTGGCCATGAACTTACCACTTTCAGAAACATTTATGGCTAAAAATTTATTGCCCAGCTGTTGCTGCCTGGTAGACATATCATAACTGGGAAATGGTTTAAACCCTGTAACCTTTCAATTTACGACTTGTTGAGAGCAGATAAAGTTTGCTGTACAAACAGGGAGGCTCACCTGTAGTCCACAAGACAATGGGCACAAATATTGTACTTGGGTACCACTTCTCAAAACAAAGCAGCTCCTTTTTGCCATGGTGTATATGCTGTTTCTGATAAACACGCAGCTAAAAAAGGTGAGTGCTGTTATTTGTTCTACATATTTAACAATATCGATTATCGGAGTAATTTCTTGGTTTCTTGGATGTTAACCATTAATACTTTGTGCTGTTTAATAGTGTATGGCGTAGCATCCTAAATCAAATCATAATGTTAGGAGCCTGAAGGGCACCAGTGGAACTGCTGAGAATCTTTCTTTTGGCTTCTGCAGGTTTTGCACAAGAAGTGAGTGCAATGCATCAGAAAAAGGCAGGTGCTCTGTAGGTGCATGTATTAGTGAGCTTCACAATCCTATTTTTGTCTTCAGCGTCACAGCGTTACGCAGAAAAACAGATTTTTTTTCTGCAAGAAAGGCTCAGGAGCTACACTGTACTGTCCTCGCTATGCTTTCGGAATCATTTAGATTTCTAGACGTCACCTCATTTTCTCTAACAAAATACTGAGTTGTTGATAAAGTGCTATGAAATTTAAAAAAAACAAAACAAACCCAACCAACATTTGAGAGGATTTTTAAATTCATGTCTCAGTTAAACAACCTTGGCTTTTTTCTCTGGAACCAAATGGCTAGTAACTTACGTTAGCATAAAAGATTTTGTACTTTTTCTATGAAATTCTCTGAGAACAAACTTCTGCTTTTGGTCTTCTCCTGTATTTAGCTGCATGTGTTTTTGGCTAAAAACTGATTCAAGTAAATAATACACAAAACCAACCGTGGTTTAGGAAAGCCTTAATAGGGCTTGATTTAGTGCACGTTCTGCATTTCCATTTGAAAGCGTAAATTGTGTTGTCACTTGACTCAACATGCAAGGGCGTGTGGAAAAGAAAAGTGAGCTCTCAGCACTTCCCCTACTAAAAATGCCTTCAGCAGCACAGTGTAATTTTGGCTAGACAGCCATTTAGCTCTCGGTCGCTGGTCAACGAGTCTGCTGTTAAAAACCTTGACAGAAGAGGCAGGCGTGCAACTCGTGTCGGTTGATGGCACTCTGCCGAAAGATGCGTCACAAGCTGGCAGGGGAGCGGGGCGGAGAGCCTGGCGGTCCTGCTTATCCTGTCTTCCCAACCAAACGCAGCTCCAGGGTACAGAGGAGCTTAAGCCATTAATATTGGTTTCCCCACTAGGCGTTTATGTAAACTGACAGCTCTGGCAGCAGACATGACTTCTGCATAGTCATCAATGATTGCTTCTAAAATTTCATTAAAGTGTAGAACACACCGGCAGCGGTGTACTCAGATTTGAAGTGGCACGGTTTCATTTTTTTACATGGGAGCAGATAATCTACTTTGTGCTGAGATACTTTGCATATAGCCTGTGCAACAGTTTATTGCCTTCTATAGCACCCGGGGACCTTACTTTTTAAGAAGCAGAATGCATTTGTAAAATATGTGTTGCTAGTATTATTATTTTTAATTTGCTCTTGGCAACTGAATTTTCTTCTCTGCTGCAGAGAATAATGAAACGAGATGGATTTGCTGGATTCTAGTTTACTTTGAAAAAAAATCACAATGGTAATTTACATATGTTTTACCCTTAGATCAAGATTTTGAATATTTACCATAACTGGATTAGATTCTAGTTATGTGCAGAACTGTCTGGAAAATAAACTGGCATCCTGATTTGCATTCATTCTGCACCAGTGGTTCCCCTGTCAAATTTGTTCAGTGTGGAAGATTTGGCCAAGAGCTGGGTTTGTGTATTACCCGTAACTGCAGGCAAAAGCCTGGAGTATGCGTTGACCCAAATCCCTGATGTATATAAGGAATGACATATTGAGAATAGGAATATTGGAATTAAAATATACGTAGTGTTCAGTCAGGAAGAGGGTTGGGGGTGAGGGTTTGCACATAGATAGCCAGGAGCCCTTCTTTATAGAGTGTGAAAATAGCTGGTGAATGGAAGGGGACCTCAGTGTGCAATTTCCAGGTAGCTTCCTTATACTATTCCTGCCCTACAAGGCAAAGGTGTCACGTTTGGGGGATGTGAACTGCTTGTGCCTTGCGACTGCGCTGCCACTCTGTCAGGCAACAAAAGAGCTTGCTATTAGCAGCGTGCAGGTATGCAAAAATCCTCCCTTCCAACTGAAAGTGTGTGATTTGGAGGGGACAAAACTTTTAATTTATCTTTCTTTCTCTTTATACTTTTTCCTCCTCGTGGATTTTGTTTCTAGGTGTAGCTAACTATGGGCAACAGTACCCAGTGACAGCTAAGAAGCAAATGATGGTATGTGCTTGTAAATTATGCCTTATTATTCAATGCTCTATGCTAAGAAAAGAATCATAGAATGGTTAGAGTTGGAAGGGACCTTAAAGATCATCTAGCTCCAACCCCCCTGCCCTGGGCCGGGACACCTCCCACTAGACCAGGTTGCTCCAAGCCCCGTCCAACCTGGCCTTGAACACCTCCAGGGATGGGGCAGCCACAGCTTCTCTGGGCAACCTGGGCCACTGTCTCACCACCCTCACAGTCAAGAATTTCTTCCTAACAGCTAATATAAATCTCCCCTCTTTGAGTTTAAAACCATTCCCCCTCATTCTATCACTCCAGTCCCTGATGAAGAGTCCCTCCCCAGCTTTCCTGGAGCCCCTTTAGAGACTGGAAGGGGCTCTAAAGTCTTCCTGGAGCCTTCTCTTCTCCGGGCTGAACAACCCCAATTCTCTCAGCCTGTCCTCACAGCAGAGGTGCTCCAGCTGTCTTTCTGTACTTATTTTCCATCCTTGTTAATGCAAAACCTCTTTTTTCATGTCTAATGCCAGATTACCAGTCTGGGGTGCCTTTTATTCTTTGTTGGCCCAGATGCATCTGACTCTTAAGCAGAACCTGGTCCTGTTCAATACAGGCCATGAGTTTTCTTCACATACTGCAGAACATACTATACTGAGAACATCTGTTCAGGAGTTGTGTACGTGTTACACCAGCCCTTATTCACCCTGGCATCAGGCAAGTTTTTAGGAGAGCAGTTTAAAGCACCCTTTACTCTGCTGTTCACTGTTGCCATCCCTGAGCTGTCGCATACAAACCCCGTGTCTTTATGTATAGGCCACCAACAGGTTTGTGTTGGTATTATTACAGATTTCTATTTATAATTTGTAATTCTTCTTCTCTCCATCTAGTAGAGAGAGGAAGGGCCTCAGAGGTAGATTTAGTACAAACGTTTCAGCTTGAGCTAGGTAGATTTGTTAAAAGGCAGAACTAATAAAATTGGAAATAAAGCTGTGCCTAAGACCAATATAAAGTTTTTGAGACCTCCCCTGGAGCAGCTACCTCACTTTGCAGCATTGTGCTTCATGGATGCACATTAACGCTTGGAAAGCTTGGCCTCTCTGCCCTGAAACACGAGAGATTTGGGAAAGCTGTCACTGATGTATTCTGGTGTCCTAAATCATGATTCTCTCTTGGTGCTGCCAATTCATTGGCAGTGAGTTGTGTCATCTCTGAGATCACGTGTTGATGAGACTTCCCGGTAAAGTCCACGAGACATCAAGCGATGCAAGATGGACTGTGTCCCCCTCCACCGGGAAGAGGAGCCCTGAATTGTCTCTGGCCACCTGCACGTGTATTTGAACAATAAACAGACACATCTACTGTCCTCATTCTCTAGCCTTCCTTCACAAAAATGTGAGAATAAGGTAAATATAAAAGTGACCTGATCTGAGCTGAGCTGAAGTAGCAGGTACGGGAGGTTTTGCTTCCGCACAGATTTATGCGAACGATAACACAGCCCTCAAAGTAGTAGCAGCAGAGAAGACAGCTAGAGGTTTAGACAGGATTTGAGTGTCCCTGGTGGCTTCAGAGGAAAATGAAGTGCTTCACTCCTGTTTCAAACCATAAGCAAACTTGCCGAGTGAATCGCTCCTCCGACTGCCGGCTGTAAAGGCTGCGACGGGCACCCGTGCCGGCACGTGGGTGCTCTGCATCACTCCGTCTGCTGGCTTGAGGAACGCCAGGGCTGATGCATCCTTCTGTCCTTGTGCCTGCCGAAAGGTGCTTCCCACGGGCTCTGTAAGGCGTTTTAGAGGGCTGGAGCCCGTGAAAATTTGTCAGTGCCCTGGAGGCTGATAGAGTCACGAGCGTGGTGAGGTGGGCACAGCTCTGTGCTGTGATTCCCAGGGAAGTCTTCAGCTGACTTATTAAAAATTTTCTTTGCTTTTGCATTATTGTCTCGTTAGAGTTGCTTTGCAAGTGACATCGACGATCAAGGTAAGAAAAACCATGTGCAACAGCCATTTCTGGATTCAGTGTGAAAAGGAACAGAGAGAGGGGAGAAAGTGAGAAGACGGGCATGGAAAAGCATATGAAATTAAAGGAGCTGACTTACAGGATGGAAGTGCCAAGTGAGAAAGAGGAAGAGTTGAAGAAAGAAATTATTTTGCGGACATGGGGGAGGCAGAAAGAAAACAAACCAAAAAGGGAGAATCAACATACACCCTCCATGTAACTGGCTTGTATTTCAGTACGTACTTTGGAGTCCCTCACCACATTCAGGTCTCCTGTGAAACCCTCCTCCTTAAAAAAAAAACAACACATTTTTTCTTCAAGTCTGCCTCCTTTTGTTCCCACATGAAAATTGGTAGAGAAGTCTCAGCAAACGGGTGAGGGATACAACGGCCAGCTGAGAGCTTTTCTTTCTTGTAAGGTGGGGTGTGGTTTTTTTGTTTTCTTGGATTTTGTTTGTTTGTTTGTTTGTTTCTCCAATGACTTGTTTCAAAAGAGGTATTGGTTACTGCTCACAGAGTAGATGATCAGAAGTAATGTGTAGGTTCTTTTCACAACAGTCCCCTAATGTGTTTGGGTAATCTTTCCAGAGCACAGTTTTGTTCCTCAGAAATAATAAAGGGGGGATATAAAGAGGGAGTGATTTCTTGATAAGGAAATTACCGTTTTAGAAAGTGGCTATAATCATAGGAGCTTTATAGCGGCAGCTCTCCCTGCTGTTAGCAGGGAAAAATAATGACAGCAGCGCTGGTGGGATGAAGAAGGAAACTTCTTCACTGACCCTATTCCTGCGTCTTTTTAAGCATACGTTACAGGGCGCTCTGAGAGGCAGGACACAACAGTAGTAGGAACTCAGGGATGATTCTAAATAATAACCTATCCGCGTGCCTAACAGAGCTTTCACAGGCATTAGGGACAGAGAGGCGCTCATTAAACTCTAGACGATGCCCAGCTTTTCTGCTGTTCAAATACATCTATCTTGTGTTCCGTAGAGTGGGTTGAAAAAATTTTAAATTAGTCATTCAGAAAGATCTTTCATCAAGAGGCAAAACAGATCTGAACTTTATTTTAAAAGTCAGCTTGTTATGTTTCAATTCCTAAGGAGCTGCAAATGAACTATTGTTTGAACACAGCCAGTGGGCAGTTGCATATTTTTTTAACATGTTGTTTGATAGTCATTTGTATAGGAGCTCTTAGCTCCGTGCAGATAGCAAAAAATGGTACCTGCATGTGGTCTTATAATGAATTATATAGGTAGTACATAGACAGCATATATCATTAGCAATATAATGAACATGTTTTATTCATGAACATCTAGAAGACTCAGGAGCTGAACAAATTAGTAAAAGAGAAAAAAAAAAAATCTGATAAGTGGTACGGTAATGATGTTTTGGTATTATCTGATGGCCAAGCAACCACTTTAAGAGAACCTGAAGATCTCCTGAGTTCTTAAGTGACAATGACAGATTGGTCCTAATAAGATAAGCATGATACCAATGGAAAATGAATTGACGGGGAGACACAAAATCTGTGACACACAAAAGGGCAGCAGGAAGGGCTATCTTAAGCAGTAGGACGCTCCAGTGAGTTGAAAAAATACCTCTCATTCTTCTCATTTCTGCTCTTCGGCGTTTGGTTTGTTGTTGGGTTTTTTTTAAATATATGGTAATTTTTTATCATTTCTATGTTATATTTAATCTCACGGTATCAGCTTCCCAGATGGTTTAAACCGAGAACATTCCTGTGACCTGTCTCAGAGAGAAAATGTCATGAATTTTCTAAGCATTTCCTATTATGAAATTTACCATTAAATACCTGACATATGCAGATAACCTGTACACAGATTAGTCTGCTATCCGGGGTTTTTTGTTGCTTTTGCTTTTGTGCGATATGCCATGCATGAGTGAGATTTTACTTAGTCATGCTGATCCTCTTAATGTTCCCACTACAGCAGAATACTGCAAAGAAATAAAACTTAAGAATCGCTCCTTTCACTAGACTGTCCCTTTGCTTGAGGCTAAGTACTAGGATCTAATCTTCCTGAGTCTGTGCCGTTGCCAAGAGGTGACTGGTGTATGAAGGTACCAAACAAATGCTGCTGCAAAGGTGTTTTAATGGTCTAGAAGGCTGGTCAATTTTTCTGTAGACGCAACACAATCGCATATTGGTTTAATTATGTTTCAGTTGCATGTATGAAATCAATCCTTCAAACCTGAAGTGACTGCTGCTTTTGATTCAACACGTAGTGGCACATTTTAATTCTCCAAGTAGGTTAATAACTTCATGCATTCATTGTTTAAGTAATTCCTTAAATCCTGAATGCTTACATGAGCAACTTCACTGGCTTATATTTTCTTTTATTGAAATATATTACAGGAAATACCTTAGAGCCTACTTCATTAAGTTTCATTGTAAAAAGCTGTATGCCTCAGAAAGAAAAAATACTAATCTGTAATACTTGTTTTTAAAGGGAGACCTCAATTCTTTACTTGAAAAATTGCGGTATCTCTCAACTTCATTAAAAGCACCGATAGGTGCTCCCATTCTGCTGCTGCTGAAGTCAGTGAAAAAAGATTTCCCTTCCTCAAGGATCAGTGTAATACCAGGATTAAAATAAAGTTAATTAAGAAAATGTTGATTCGTCGGTATTTCCACCTCAAGTTAAGATAATGTGGAAGGTTGGATGTTTGCTATGAAATTATACGTGCAGGAAGGTTTTCAAACCACAGCGTCCTCCAGAGGTACGGTTGTGAGAACCTGCAGCAGCTCCCAGGGGTTAGGCAACTTTGAGGATGTTTTGAGGGTGATCAAACACCCGCAATGCCACTCCTCGCCTAGGTAAAACGAAAATCCCCTGAACTTCCAAGAATTAGATTTGGGGTTTTGTTGTGAGTATACAGTAATGGAATTGCATAAAGATAGAGCTGAGATCCAAACCAGGCTCCATGGAGTCATAGCTGTTTGCGGAATGCTGTGTCCTTTAAAGAAGTGCTACAGGCTCGTAATCAATATAATTCCTTAAGTCTGATTCTTTTGCTATAGTTGGTTTAGTAAAATTCTTTCACTGATGATGCTGAGCGATCTACCTCAGTGAAAATCTATTGATTCTCTGAAAAGTCCATTTTAGGAAATGTTCTTACACTGTTTTCACATGTTTGCTTATAATTTCCTTGCTATACTTATAAGCTACCGCTCATCCTGCTGACGTAGCTTAAAGAGACACATAAAGCTGTGAAAAGGTTCAAAAGAGATCTTTCAGAGAGCCCAGAAAGAAAATTGAAGTAAAGAAGGAATTAAGGGTTTTTTTAAAAGCTAAATTCTTTAGCATTTCTGTCAGCTTGTTGCCTACGCACCATTGACACTTCATCTGTTGACTTCATATTTGAGGGCTTACACCATTACATTATTGAGCTCAGTAGGTCAAACGGTGCATATCCAGGAGATCTAAAGACATTTTCACAGCTTAAAAAAAAAAATAAAATAAAAAAAACAAGAAAGAGCAACTTAATATCTGTTTTAAAAATGCTAAACCTGTAGAAATTCCTAAAGCATAAAATGAAAATCATCACTGCTTGCTATGCTTGGTCTGCATCTCGGGGAAACTTTGTGGTAGATATAAAGTTAGCTTTTAACAGGGCACCTCCCAAAACACTGTAATTCAAAAAAGCCAGAGAGCTGTAGAGCAAGTGCTACTTGCAAGGGAGTTACTGCGCTCCCTGAGAAGCTCTGCAGAAGAAAATAAACATGGGAATTTCTCAAATGCAAATTGCCGTGCGGAGGCACACCCGTACTGCTCCTATTTTCCAATGAGGAAAGGAAGGCAGGCGGTGTTTTCAAGGGTTTCTCCTCCACCTCTTTATTCTGCGTGTGATGTTTGCAGTTAAAATGGGGTGGAAAAGTGAACTTCCCTGAGCGCAGGTGAGCTGGGGTCACAAAACTGCTGGAAATGATAAAGGGTATAATAAGAGAAGATTTGGGGGGGTTTTATCCAAAAAGTCGCGTGCCCAGCTAGACTTTTATTCCTAATCGTGGCTGAAACATTGACTTTTTTGTTTGTCTGGTACAGCAAGTTAGACACCTCTCTCTTTGAACAGGGAATAGAGACGTGAGCAGAAGCCCCCAGTATCCTGTGAGGACAACCTGCAGAGGAGAAAAAAACCAGGGGGAGACCTCAAAAGCCACAGCAGGAAGAGAAAAGGGCTTTCTCTGAGCCCAGCAGCAGAAACGGCGGCACAGGTAATGCTCTTGGAGAATTTCAGCCTCGGTTTCTTCCTACATCCAGATTTATGCTGAGCCTGAAGGCTTTAGGCTTTAGAGAGAAAGTCCAAAAACTAGCAAGCATACTGCTTACCGCATGTTTTCACATGGAGGGGGGAAAAACAGCAAGTTAAGGGAGAAATTAAAATAGATTTTTAGATTGCTGTTTCATTGACCAAGAGAATATTGAAAGGGCCAAATGTAATGTTTTGGGGAAAAGGAAACGTAGCAGGAATTTCTATTGCTACATTTCTCTGCTTTCTGAAAATTCCAGTATGGGTTGAGAAAATCCAGGGAGGTCTAGAGAGACAGCTCTAGACAGATATCTCACACAAACTGAATTATGGCAAGACAGCTTTATTAGAAGAAAAGAAAGACTCAGCAATGCGGTTACATATGTGGGTAAGAAAACTGTAGTGGAAAGCTCTGACAAAGGAAGGGAGCACATGAGGGAGGAAAAGGAATATTGATTGTACCATAAAAGTCTATATTTTAAAACCAGTGCCTAAGTAAGTCAAAAAATTAGAAGGGAAAGGAGGAAGAAACAGCGAACCGCGAGGCTGGAGCTGTTGGCAGTGCAGATGGAAGGCGCTGTCTCCATGTTAACCCTACAAAGGAGGCACTTCCAGCAGGATCAGGACACGCGGATCAGGATGCGCTTGCCCTTTCCCAGAGGATGTGGGAACTGGGAGCTTAGGGCTGGTGCAGAGCTCTGCCATCACGGGCAGGTCCATGAGGTGGGATGTGGTGGTATCAGCTGGCGGTCTGCATGGAGGGGACTCATGGTCCTCTGAAAGGTTGCTACGTTCTTTTCATTATTTTTCAGTAGTCTTGAAATAGGTCTTCACAATCCAGGTGCCAAGAGTTCTGTGGTATTTTTGCCTGTCATTCTAGGACCGATGCTGAAAATACCCTGATATTTGGGTAGTTAGGTCTGAATGAAATGTTCTGCGTACAACTTTTGTAGCTCTACAGCAGTGATTTAACATCTCCTAGGCTTATGTTCCTATTAAATAGAGTGGATCATGAATTTTCTATGGATAGGTTTTTCTGTGGGTAGGGTGTCATGGCTGACAGAGAGGAAGATCACTCACAACACATCAGCTTTCAGCAAGGAAAAAAAATCAGTTTATGCTTAATTTCAGGTAATGGTCTAGCTCCTGGAGTTTCTATAGGGTTCACTGGCTGCCTACCTTAAAGCACATCACTTTTCTGTATTTATCTGTATTGTATAATTCAGTGTAGGAGTAATGCAGCTTTCTGAAGACCAGGGGAAAACTCTGGAAACAGGAGAAATAATAGAGGGATGTCAGAATAGACACTTTACCAGTCCTATATTGTTAATCTAGATGATTTTGTGACCACTTCTGAAGAAAATACATCAGAATGTTATAAATTATATGTGAACAGAAAAGAAAATCTATTCTCAACAAACATATTTCTTAAAGTAAAACCTCCAGTAAGCCTCTAGTCCTGGATGGTTGTTTTCTTAGGATTCTAATTCTTATGCTTTAAAGTCTTGAGGTTCATTCCTGGTTTGAGTAAAAAGGCTGATTAATGCGGTCTGTGGAACAGCAGAATAGAAAATTTGTGGTTTATGGCTTTCTATTTATTAACAAAATGCCTTCCAACTATTTGAAGTTCAACACAACAGCACATTACATTGATTAGAAGTACCGTATCTCAGAAATAATGTATACATCCAAAGACACGCTCCCATTTAAAACAGCCCACCAGGAAGGAGTCTCACAGCCCCTGAAGGAAATGTTTAGCTACGCAACGCTTTCAGGTAAGAAATAGTTTCTGGATGGTGGTACGGAAGGGCATGTTTATCTTTTTCCTGACAAAATCCAGCACAGAAGAAACTCTCTGGCACACCGGGTTGGGAATACCCTGCGCGTGAGAGTTTGCCAGGCTGCGCCTGTTCACAGGACAGCGGTTTTTCCTTCTACCCCTATCTCAGATCCTCCTTGCTTCTAGTACATCTCTAGTACGTTCTGTTTGTTCCAGCAGTTGGGAAAAAGAAACAGGATTTTGCCCATTACCTTAAGGGAGTGTATTTTGCTGGTTACCAGTTTATAGTGATGTAAAAATAAGTAATGGCTTCTGAATGCTGGAGAGTAGTTAGTTGAAGAACTACATTCACGTCAGAGACCTAACATAAATAGCCTGAATTTACCAATCATTCCTTTTCACTACGGATAATTTAATAAAACATATGTAAAAGGTAAATAAATATACTTGAATTCATGCACCTGGTGTGTTTTTAACAACCATGTTTTCTTTCCAATGAAAAAAGACTTTCCCCCATCATCAATCCAGTCCAGCATTATACAGTATTGGTAACGGATACAGACTTCTTCCCGAAAATATTCAACCTCAGAGTTTTTAGGGAATTTAGGCTTTGTTAATTTGCTATTGTGATTAAAAAAAAAAAAATTACAGTTTTTCTTTCAAAAAAAGGAAAAAAATAATTAAGCATGACTTTCTGAGCTGCACGTGAAGAGGTTTCAATTCCATAGCAGTTGTAGATGCAGGCATTTGGTCTCTGCTCCGCAAAACATGCCAGCAGCTGGGTGCATTTTAATCAATAAAAAAGCTGCAGACAACTGTCTGTAATATGATCATATTTGTATGACTGTAAAATTATTCTTATTCTTTGGAAAGGATGGGGAGTAGGGGGCTGGGTTGATATTTGCTCGTGGTATTACCATAGGCAAATTTCCGCTTAGCTGGCAAACATTATTATTGGTATTGTGGAAATTACCGCAATTATTTTATTTGCTTGGCAAGTAGTTTGCTAGGTGGGAGTGCTTGCTTGGACTTTAAAGAAGCCTCACTGGTTCTGCTTTGCATTTGTACTTAGTCCTATGGATAAGTCCTACACGGAAGCTTTTGAAAATACAAGCTCCTAAACTTTCACATTGGTAAATCCTGATTTATGATGACACAAGAGCAGGATTTTGATTCTCTTGCTGCTTGGATAACATGACAGGCTCATTGCAAGGGAGGACTCGGGCAGAGGAGCTCGTCAGTCTGGCAGGGAACAGGACAGCCCAGCGCACAAGGAACAGCCAGCAGCCTTGGAAGTCCAATTAAAAAAAAAGAAAAGGGGAAAAAAAAAAGGGACTTTTCCAGCATCAGAGGCAATACCGTGGGCGCTGAGAGCACCCGCACGGAGTCGAGCCCAGGGCTGCTGTCTCATGCGCTCTTTAGGTACCAGCTGAGTGACTTTGGGGCAGCTGCTAAAAACTTTGCAGGTCCCCTGGAAGGGCAAAGACGGTAGAAAGCAGTTTCATTCTAAATACAGTTTCAATAAGGGATTCAAGTGCGTCCTGTGGGGAATCGGCATTACAGAAGGCGTTTGGCAAGCCCATCTGCTGGGCTGCTTGCTTACCTAACGTATGTTTTTCCTTCGACTTCAATGGATACTGTGTGATATAAACAAAAGATAGTATGTCCCGGAAACTGTCTGAGCAGAGGAGAACAGAAATAATGGTGGTGAAGGTCGTAGTATGAAAGATGAGTAAAGCAATTCCTAATGTACTCTGTGCTTAATGAATATTTTAATGTAAATATTTAGCATTGATTCTCCCAGGCAGAGGCTATCGGAAGCACCCTGAAACTGTACGGCGCGCACTCTTTTGTGAAGTTTAGTTTGATCGCGTTATTTACTTCACTTTTGAAAATAAACTTTATATTTTACCGCTTAAGGAAAATGGAGAGCATAACAAAAAGCCTGGGGGTGAATAGCAGTGGCTCCCTCTGTTGAAGAAAGGGCTATTGAAACAGGATATTAGGCAAACCCGCTCAGCAATAAGGGCAGGCAGATCAATTTTTAAAAGGCTGGCAATGAACACTCCATCCCTTTAAATCTTGAAAACTGGGTCTGGATGCCTTGGTTGAATACATATTCTACTTTAGCCTAAAAGTTTTTAGATTTGATGTAAGAATTACTGCATGACATTTGCTGGCCTCTGTTATGTGGAAGGTCAAATCTGTCGATCACGCTGATCCCTTTGGGTCATAAAATCTTTAAATCTATTGCAAAGAAGCTAGCTGCCAATTAACTTTTGTGCTTGGAGTACAGATCTTCAGTTGAGAGCTTCACATGCTTGTGCTGATGTACCTTCAATTCATGGAAGAAACAGAGAATGATGTTTAGTTGCTTCCTAACCGCACGGGACTGGTTTTCATTGAATTCATATTTTTTCATTACAACTTCTTGGTCTGTAGTTTTTGCCTTAATTATTTGCTTTCTTTTAGTCCTGTATCCTTTCCGCTTGCAGGATAGTGAACAAGGCATGTGGACATTCAGGCTCAACTCATCCCTCAGTATTAGGATTAAAAACACATGAAGTTAATTTTATTTGCCTGTTTCATCTGCATTGGGTACTACTTAATAATGCTAGGGTGGTTTTTTTTTCTTTGCCGATTTGTTTGTTTTCTAGTGCCTTTAATATGTGTAGGCTTTATATATTGTTGAACCACTCCTTCGTGCATTAGCGGTAGCGCAGCTCCCTGATGAATCGGGACGAGCTTGCTGATTCAGCCGACAGAAGGAAGAGAGGATTCGTGTTTGGCGGCAGCACGGAGTTATGTTGGCTCAAGATGAGAATGACCTAACATTCGTCATCTGTTGTTTATTCTCTTGTCCTCTGCCAAAAGAGGAGATCTCGACTGGAGTTTTTAATGTCTGTGTCACTGTGTATTTATGGAGTTGTTTTGCACTTCTTAGAGGTTTATGCAATGATCCTTGGAGACCTTGCATCTTCAGCGAGGGGACGGTTTTCACAGGAGAGGAAAGAGGTGATGGTGTTTACTGCCAGCTTCCCCCTGGAGCCCTTGGTACGAGCCATGGCCCCAGACTGGGGAGCGATTGCCTAACACGGATCAAGAGCACAAACATCTGCTCTGAAACTGCACGGGAAGTCGGTGTGGGGAAAGGAGAAAACATCCCAGGTGGTCAAAAATAGCTTGGCAGAAGAGGAAGCTACGACTTATAATAGTATATGTACACACCTGGGTAATGTTCACTCTCTGGAGCAACAGAGACTGTTTTCGTGGTCACGAGACCAAATTCAGTTCACATGAAAAACGTAGCTGTTTTACTGGTCGTGTGTGATAATATATACCAAATGGAAAATTACAGGCCAGTGAATCACATGCACAAACAGCCTTGCAAACACCTCGTGTTCTAATTAAGGATTAATATTCTTTTTTTTTT
>VYXH01001759.1:205702-249949 GCA_013397275.1 Burhinus bistriatus
TACATATTTTGTGAGAAATAGGTCAATCTGCAACACCAAACCAGCACAGGATTACTTCAGACCATAAGGTAAGAATGCAACTTCTGGAAAGGCAGCAGGAATCTTTTTGGTTGAAAGTACAAAACAAGATAAATACCATGTTGCCTTTTGGGTCAACTGCCTGCGTAGACTTCTGTCAGGACTGTTTCTAATGTTTATGCATACTGCACGATTTAGGATCATATAGCTTTTTTTTTCTCCCCTTTTTTTTTTTAACCTTGCTGTTTCAGGTAAACTGTAGCGAAATAGGGTAGGGTTTTGATTGCTGTAATCATACCTACCACACTTAAACGTTCTGAAGTGTTCTTCAACTCCTAATTTTGGGCTATCAGTAGCGTTTATGACCCACTTTGCTCACTCTTGAAATCATAGCTTCTGAAACTCAGCGCCCGCTGTAAGAGGTTGTCAGCAGCCTTTTAAATTGTGAACTCCTGTTATTCAGCATCTCAATAGGGGTTTTTTTGCCTCTTCCTTTGGTGGAGAAGAAGAGAGGAGCCATTATGGATCATGACTGCTCCTTGTTCTTTCCATACTGTTCTTATTAAAAGACATGCTAAAATTTTAAGGGTAACATTAAAAAAAGCCCCACCAAAATACTAGAAAATAATTTGGCTTATTCCTTCTTTAGTTTAATGGGCACTAGCTATTAATTACTTTTGAAAAAACTAACTTAAATTATTAAATGGTTTTTTTCTCTCCTCCTTTGTCAAGTATTTTATCAACAAATTTAATTAAACTGACCGCAAAAGAACCCAGAGATAGGAATACAAAAGACATTGGATTTTTTGACAGATATGAACGTGCTAATTAGCCTTCAAATCAGCCACATTAAAAAATGAAGTCCTTAGTTCACATCTCTATTGCTTTTGATTAAAACTAAACTACTGGAAAAACAGTAAATGTCAAAAAATAGATAACAAAGCTTTCAGCATATTGAAACAATATTGGTAAATCTTACTGATACACCGTTTATAAAAAAAAGAAATACAGCACTGAAATTACAATAGGAATCAGCGTTGTTGAATCTGCCTCTAGTTGTCAGAAAAAGGCAATTTAAACTATTTTGTAGAGCTATTTAAATTATTTCTTTTATGTTGTATGGTTTTGTGCTAGCATTTTTTTTTTCAAGTTCTGTATTTGTGGGTCTGCTTTCTCCTTGTTTTTTATTCGAGTGCTGAGGATTATCAGAGTCAAAACCATTAACTTTCGCATGGTTTTCAATCAAGACCTTTGCAAAATGGCCAATTTCACAATGGCTTTAATGGAAAATATAGATTGTTTCATATTTGATTTAGACCCCTATGCTTGTTTTCTTTTTCTCCCCTCAGGTTATAAAGCTTTGCATGATTTTTCTCAGTCTTTTCTTAGCATGAGCATGTAACTTGGACAATTGGTCTGCCTCTAATTACTTTTAAACTGCAGTGAAAATCATTAATGTTATTTCTAGTGATGTACTTGCAGTTGATATCCTGAAAATTAAAACATTCAGTGCAAAATCCTGGCTCCACTGGAGTTAAGGAAAAATTCCTGTTGAGTGAGCATTTTTGCCTATATATTTAGGCATGCAGGTCTAAATATAATTAAACATTAGATCCTGATTTGTCTCCAGCTTATCTTTAATAGAAATATTGATAATCCTTAATGGAAATAGTAACTGTAGCTGCTATAGCTGATATTTTGCAAACTGTTAGTTTACTTCTCCCAGGGAAATTCTTCTATATGAGATTTTCTCCCGAGTTATTCCAAATGAAGTGAAAGCGACAGTCCTGTTTAGTGATCTTATTTCAAGAACTGGGATGCCAAGTCCTTTTTCACTGGTGTTGGAGCCAATTTCTGCTGAGGCTGTAATAATACCTGAAACCAGGAGAGTTTTATAGGGCCCGGGTTTCCTTAAAAGCATTTCCTAGTGTTATTACTGTCTTCTATTATTGCGCGCATTTTGAAAATGTACTTTTCTGTAGTATCCAGACACTGCAATATTTGCCTAACTATTAAACCAAGAGTATACGATATATGAGCAAGTGACAATGTGGTTGTGATGGATTAGGTGGGTTTTTACTGCAGAAGAAGTGATTTCTACTTGCTTCGCTTACAGGTGTTGTCACTGCCTGAAAGGAAGAATACACAGAATAAAAAGGTGGTGAAGAGGCTGTATAGATATGATTTTTCTTCGGAAACAATTTTGTTGTTCTTTTGGGCTGCAGCTGGAAGGAAGCATTGCTCTTTTCAAACACATAATCTAAAAGCATCTGGAAAAGTGAAGGTAATGGACTCAAGAAAGAGGCTTATTCCAAACGCTCGTACTGAACATGGCAAATATTTCTGACTGCATCCTTGAGGCCTTACATAAAAATGGAAACCCTGTTTAATTCATGTCATAGCTTCGCTCTCAGAGCGCTATTTCCAAGGGGTCCTAACACAGTAATGGGCAGGGCTGGTGACGGGAGTGATCTGTTTCACCCGGCGTGAGTTTTTTGAATGTAGTATTTGTGTGTAATTTATAAAAGTACAGGTTTTCCTCACTACAGATGTGCTTCTCAGGCTCAGCAGATCTAATGCACAGTTACACTTTGCAGCCTCCCCACACCCAAAACCAGAGTTTGCGTGCCGCATAGATTCAAAAGAAGGGGAATAGAAATTGTTGTCTAAATAAAAGAGAATTAAAGAGAAAAATAAGAGAAAAAAGCCATGGGGTCCTCCTTATTTTACAGAAAGCTTCTTCCATAGGCTCTTTTTGCAATTCTTTTGCTTCATTTTGACATCCTGTGTTTGTCAGCCACCTTCTAAATTTTGGCCTGAGAACATCCTCAGGAGGAAGGGCTCGGTGCAAAATTGATAATGCCAGGCTCAGAAGAACGGTAACTGGAGGAAATCTCAGTATGAAAGTCCTCTTTCACTCACTTCCCAATTTGTACTGGCTGTCTTAAGAACATGATGGTGATTTTATGTTGGTTTGGTGGGGTTTTTTTTGCCACTCATACGGTATTTCAAAAGGACAGCCAGCTTGGCTTCTTGGATTTTCAGGAATGTGGGTTGTTGGCTTTTTTCCATTTCCCCGGTGAAAATCCGATGTCACAAATGCATTCAGAGTGGACACAAACCTTGAGAGAAAAGAGCAGATTTGGTTATTGAAAATCATCACCATGATTTAGTGGCAGGGAAAATGTGACGGCAGGAAATTATTCAAACCTCATGTGTCCTGCCTGCAAAGTGAATTTGTAGGAATAGACTCACTAGACAGCATTTTCAGTCTTCTGCTGTTTTATTTAATTATTTTCATTTAATCCTATTTCAAAGACAGAAGTCTCTCCAGCTTCTCAAAGTGAGCATATGGACAATATATGGATATCACAACTATGTCTGAATATCCAGCTGCTATTAGTGTGTAAATCGGGAAGGGCTGCATGGCTGGCTGGCTGGAATACACTGAATGAACCCGGTGCTTACACAAAAGTGTTTCTGAATATTTTTAGTCAATTGCCGTTTAATTTGGAGAGTTGCTGTTCCTTGCCATAGATCGTTGAGACATCAAGATAGCAGATAGAAAGCAGTTTAAATCAATGGAAGTACGGAAACTGTCTTGAGGGGGGGGAAAGGGAGTTCGCTCTTTCTTCTCTGCCTTTACAGATCGAGGATTGGGTGGCTTGGGGTAAAAAAAAAAAATCTGGGTGGGTTTAGCATCCTTGAAAATGCCAGAAAAGGAGTAATTGGATGACTGGTACAGACTGCAGGTGGGGCTCTTTCATCACTGCCCTCAGTGAATGAAATTCTTTTCCTTCTACGTTCAAATCTAATACAGACTTTTTCATTTCACCCTAGATGGTTTCACCTTTGAGCTAAGAAGCAGCCTGAGTGGTAAGGTATGTATAATTGGAGCAAATCATTCAAGTCCCTTTTAAAAGCAATGCATTAAGCATGCAGAAATTTTAAAAAGGACAATTATACAGAAACATCTTTTAAAAAGTGCTTTTGTAGCGAACAAAACAAAATGATTTCTTCATGCTCCTGTGCAAAGTGGGTGGCTACAAAGCATGTGCATAGATTTCTGGAGATACAATACGAAGGGGACGATAATAATAACCTCTTTCTGTCGCCAGAGAGTCTGCACAAAGATTCCATCAGCATTTTGCACGGTATGATAAAAAATGCATTAAATCCTCAACATCAATGGAGGTTCAAAGTGAAACGGAATCAAGCAGAATAAGGTAGCCATAAAGAAAAGAAATAGCTAAATGATATTAAGGAAGTCAAGATAACTGCAAAATTAGCAACACAATAGCTTATAGAGTCTGCTTCTGCTAACAAAAGACAATCTTTGCCACCTAGCATCTCCATTCAGTCCTGGAAAGAAAAGGTAATTACATTCTGGAATGAACAAAATAATAAAAGCATGGTTTTACGATGATAATTTAAAATTTGAAGTTAAGATACTTGAACACTGACCTCTCAATAAAAAGAGAGACTTGCTGTCTCCGCCAACACCACAATGCTGAATGATGCCAAAGGCATCTGAAGTCAAAAACAGGTCCCTGTCTACCTTTCTTGATTTACTATCGTCCTGACATCGATGACTCGATGGGTATTCTTGGGGGAGACATTTGCAGGCTGCCTTGATGCAGGCAGAGCCCTTTGGAGCACGGTTGGATAGAGCACGGAGCAAGCCATCAGGGTACGGTACATCTGTGCGATGGCACCACCGGCCAAAAAAGGCATGAAGAGATTTCCTGGAAAGCCGGGACCCTTTCTGGAAAGACTCCCCTATCCCTTACCAAAAATAAAATTTGGAAAGTTTCTGCAAGTGCTGTGACAGGATGCAACTCTCTTCCAGGAGCTGATTGAGCTGATCACAGGTTTCAGCGTGAAAGCTCAACACACGAAAAATGTGTGCAGATTGCACTGTCAGCTCTTAAGTCATGAAAAGAAATCGGCCTGGGGGACAGGCAGTGAAAAGCAGGCAACACAACTCTTTTCAACAGGGCAGTCCATTAGCTTGCACAAAGGTCTCCCAAGGGGACAATCGGGAGCCTCCCATCCAGCAGCTCTGAAACTAAGCAAGAAAAGTCCTTTATTAGCAAAGGGTGGAGAGACAGCCCTAAGAGGTCTCCCCCACAACAGAGATCCTCTCTATCGGACTCATGCCCTACCTCAGCAAACTCCTGCCGTTGACTAGAGGTCTGCCAATGCGCTTGCTGCGTCGGTAGCGCTGACGAGGTTGGTTTGGCTAAGACACCGTTCATCCATAAGGGACAAAATCCACAGACTTAAAGAACCCACAAGTTGTACGGTACTCAGTCCAAAATGGAGTGGTGGCTTAAGTCTGCTTTTAGCTTAAAATATCCATGAATCTCTAAAATCCAAAACCCAAAGGTTTTGTGCTCAGCTACCGCTTTTCCGTGGGAACCGTATTCTGGAGACTTTTTCCCATGGAAGTCTCCTGCTTTGTATTTGTGGTTGAAGCCAGCTGACCCAGAAATATTTTGGGGGTTGCTTTTTGTTATTTTGCTATTTACAGCTACACATTTGTCTTCAAAAAAAAGAAAAAAAAAAGGTTGGAGGCTTGTATTAATTAGAAATACTTAAAAAATTATGTGTCTTGGAGCTCTTCAAAAGCCAGACTAATAAAGAATAAGTGAAAAGAATTGCAGAAAAAAGAGGTTAGAGAAGATGTGAACTATTTTAATGTAATTTTTTTTTTTTTTTAGACTTGTTTCTATTATCCACATCTCTTACATACAGAGAAGTTTTAAATCAAGTAAATTAAACCTTAACACAGTTCACCTTTGGACACAGTGCGTAGGTAGAAATGGCTCCTGAGGTCACTGTGCTACTGCTGCAGCCCAGCAAGAGCCGATGTAATTTTGTTTAAATTCAAAACATGTTCTGGCAACACACGCCCATCTGCTAACCCTCTGGCAAAGAGTCAGGTCTGCAAAGGTGATATAAAGATGCAACTTCTGGCTTCTAGTATGATTTTTCACCCCTTCAGATGCCTCCAAGAGCTTTGCAACTGCCTGAAATAAGTTCTCTAACAACACAAGAAAATTGCTAACGAATGCAAGGGGGGAGAGAGGCACATTAAAAGAAAGAGGGAAAAAGCCAGTCAAAGGGACAAGGAGGATAGAGACAAGAAAAGCAGAAGGCGACGTGTTCTCGCCGAGTTTCAGGGGGGAGGCTCAGTCGCTGTTCATTTTGTTGTTGGAATATAGATGGGGGGATGGTCTTGGGGAAAGGCCTGGGGTAGGAAGAGGATGTTACCGAGTTGGGGGGTTGAAAGAAGACAGCGATACTGGGTATTTTGTCAAAAAAGCGTTAGTGACGTATTTAAACATTCTGATGTACCTTCAAATGTTTTTGGCAGTTTTGCCGTGTTTGCATCCATCCTGGAAAAAAAGGCAAAACCACCACGCGTTCCTGGGGATTGGTTCATGTGCCAACAAAAAGAGGCAGTCTCCTTCATTTATCCTTGTTTTATGCTTATGCACTCATGTTACAACATGATGAATTAATCACGTCTTGTAATGGTACAGGTTGACTGCATCAAATTGGATGAGTGTAAAATATTTCAGTGCAGTAATTACCATATGTTTCAAAAAGGTTTTTCTGCATATGATATAGTACATGTATACATGATTATAAGTTAAGAAGAAAAAAGACTATTAATATGTGATTTTTTAAGAAAAAAAACCTACATGAGAAGCAGAATAACAGTTCTGATCAATAACGAACAGAGAAAATATGGGGCAAAAATATAGAGAGTCAAGTCAGTGTTGGGGAGAGTGGGAAGTGGGGGAGGAAGAGACAACATAGCGAAGGCCTTCCAAATGTTAACATATGGATGTTGGAAATGGTACATTGAACCAGGTGTATCTACCTGAAGAAGGAAGCGAGTGTTTTGCAGGGTGGGTGCAAATATGTTTTATTAAGGACCTGAGCGGGGCTCAGTAAGACCCTACCAACCGCCCCACCTATGGTGATGGAAAGAGAACTGCATGGCGGTGGGATTTCAGTGCCTCAGAGGATGATCGAAGTGATCAGAGTTTTGAGTTAAAACTCTGAGTAATATCACCGTGGGAACCAGCAGCAGGAATTGGTACGCCTGCGAGTTCAGCCTTGCATGGACAGAAATAGGTGTAAATGTGTCCTTGGTCTTCCCGAGAAGGGCCAGGGGCAGCAGAAGAGCAGCTGGGCAGGGAAGGAAGCCGAGCCGCACGCTGAAATAGCAAGGCAATACCATGGAACTTTGGTTGTGCAAGTGCAAATTGCACCCATAAAGAGGAATCTGTCTTTTTTTTTAAGAATTTGGATTGCCCTTTGTGGTGGTGGAGGAGAATAAAAATTAAGAAGGAATTTCAAAGAATTGTTTTGATAAGATGAACGTGTGGGAGCAAAGCGGATGGTGGGATTTTAATCTGCAGCTTAAATCACTTAAAATTAAACATTAAATATGAAACTATGAAGGCAGGAGAGTTTGTAGGTTTTTTGTTTGTTTTAGAAAAGATTTTATTTTTTTTCCCCCAGTTTGGGCTACAGATGGGTCTCATGGGATTTGCCTTCAAACATAAGGGAGATATTCAGGCTTTCAGATTTCATTACCACTTTCTTCATTATTGTGCCTTGAGGAGCTATAAATAACACATGGCTAATTTGTGAATATGGCGCGTTCCAGGGGATGTGTGTATTTTAATCAGGGCACCTTCTGACATTTGGTAATTGGTTTACAGATTTGTTATATAATTTGATGATTATGAAGTTGCTAAGAGGAAAAAAATCTAAATTTATGTGATCTAAAATCTGCCCTCATTGGACCCTTACAGCAGCTGTGCTCCTGACAGGTCTAACTGAGGACTAAGTCAGTGAGTACATAAACAGGCGTCTAGTTTCTGTTTCTTATAGTTGTTAGTAATGTAATTAATCATCAGGTTACCTATGACAAGTTTCTTCTAATTAAAACTTTGTGTGTGTGTGTATATCACTAAACTGTTTGCTTTTAAGACATACGTAAATTTTGCCTGGTAAGAAATCAGTTTTCATGTGGGAAGGCGCGTGTTTGTTGCTAGGGGGTTTTTTGAGCTGTTTATACAAACGAGCGTCGCAAGTATTCAAATTGAGAGTAGTTGTCTTAGATGCTGCAAAAGACACTTGGAAAATCTGTGCAAAGTGACCATCCACAAAAGCCGGATTATTTCTGGAAGGAATGTGAGTTATTTGAGCATTACATGTATAACGAATTTCTTTTTATGGCTTGATCTTCTGAACGGAGATGTTTCAGTGCTTCACTCAGTCCTGGCCAGGAGGCAGCAGTACGGTCAGGTGTCTGCATAAGCTTACTTTGTTTTGCACTCAAGGACACGGATTTAGGGAAGAAAAGGCTCATTTTGTATCCTGTCTGTGCACTTCCCATAGCTGTACCTCACACAGGAAAGAAGAAGTCATCTTGAGGGGAGAGGACGAGCTGTCACCGTGGCAGCTGCGTGTTGGACCTTTCCCAGCAAGGGCTCGTGGCCACGAACCAGCAGGTCGGAGCCGGCACCTGACATTTGTGTGCTCCGTCTGCCAGTGCCTGTCATCTCACCTGGCTGTCGCTCACATCTCAATACAGACATCGCACTGAATTGGAGCCGCTTGGGGACATCAGCAGTAATTTTCTTTGTATCTGCGTACTGGCATTCGTATTTATGCATTAACATCAAATGCCGCTGGCATATCTGCATTTGTTCTCTGAGAGCATTTGCAAATAGACATTCAATTACCACCTTTCCTGCCTTCAGCATTCAAAATCAGGTTTCTTTTCAAAAACAGTTCCAAGGGTGTCTTTTGTGTAATCCTGCTCTCCTGCAGCTGGGGCACCCAGTCCCTGGAAATGGGCTGGGTAGTGATTTTGAGGTTCCATACGAGAGCACCCTGCCTAAAAGAATGGATATATGATGGGGATTAATAATTGATATTATCTCCCATTTTTTGTACTATCAAAATCAAAAGTACACACACTTGTGGTGCAGTACAGAAAGTTTATCGTATTTTAAATTTTAGTTATCGAGTATTCATTTTCTCTTTTGCACAAAATAAGACATACTTGTCTGGTTTTCCAAAGTTATCTTTCTTCTTTGGCGACACTCATTGCCACGTAACGTTTAGGGTGGCTGCTAATTAACTACTATTTCAGCTATAGATTACTGTGTTGCGGTTGTTCATTTATATTATTAGCTCACTGGATAAGGGCAATATGTGCAAAACAGCGGGTTCAGATGTGAACATCTGCTCCTTAGCAGCTAGAAGCAGGCAAGCAGTTCACAGCAAGAAGTTTGTGCCATTAGTTTATTTTTTTATCATTCATAAAATACCCCCCCACAGACTACGATTTTTAGGACGCTTTTTGCTAATCTGAACTGTTTTAGAAATATTTCTGGTTAGCCCGTGAACAGCCTGGAACCGGCATTCTGAGTACTTCCATGCTTACGTGTTATTTTTGAGGTTATGCGACGCTTAACTCGTGCCATATCGGCATTGTGAGGCTGATGCTGAGTAAAACAAAACTACAGTAAAAATCCACTAACCCCTGTGTGATTTCTTCCTAGTTTTACTCTGGTTTTGTTGCACCAAGTATCCCACCAGCAACAGCCGCATCACCGGGTACGAAGGTGTGATTTGTCTGTCCAGCCAAGTGCTTCGCCTGTACCAGCTACCGACAAGTGGCACGAGATGCCCCATCGTCTCACGCGGAGCTGCCCTGTCGTCACATGTGGAGCCGCCCTGTCATCTCACGTGGAGCCGCCCTATCTTCTCACGTGGAGCTGCCGGGGAGCCCTGCCGCGTCCTGAGCCAGCGTTGCTGACAGACGAGGATGGAAGGCCAAGAAAGGCTGCAGATGGGGCTCCTGCTGTCCCATTAGCTGAGGATCGCAGCCACCTGTGGCATGTTTTGACATAAAAAAAAAATGCCAAGCACCTGTGATAGATGTTAGCATCTGTCGCTGCAGCGTGAATTGAGGCAGCTTGGACTCTACAAGGCTGGCTCAGCCCAGGCGAGCTACCAAAAGTCTTGCCTTGCCTTTTCCAGAGCTTCGCCTCTGCTGGCATGTTGAAAACCTGCAGAGGCTCCAGGTGCTGTGGAGCTTGCGTTTGCCTTCCGCAATTTGCTGCTGACACTTTATGATGTTTTACGTCAGTGTTTCCCTCTGCCGCTGAGCCAGGAGGAGCGACGGGGGTGCCTGAAATACTCACATTTGCTGCAGGGACAAGGACACGCAAGGGGCACGCTCAGAAACCAGAGTGAGTGCCCGCGCAGTAATGTGAGTGACCGCTCTGCTACCGTGCAATGTTGCCCAAGAAAAGTCACAATTATTTTTGCGTTGCTAGATGCAGATCCTTGACTGTGGCTGGAGCCTGTGCCTTGGGAACAAACAGGAAAGGGACATTTCTGCAGGGTCTAATGGGTTGATAGCTCCTGCTCTCCTGCGGAGCCAGGTACCTGGCTCCCTGTCACCTTCTCCTGTCGAATATTGGAGAGAGCGTTAGCCCTTGTTTCCCAGTGGAAATCACTGCCCAGCACTTCCCCAGCCCTAACTCCTTTGGGCTCAAGTGTGGTATAGCCCTGCCAGCAGCTGCGGTAGTGCTTTCTGTCAGGATGCCTTTTTTTTAATTTTTTTTTTTTTTTTTTTTTTATTACTATTATTTTACGTGTCTCCATGCATCACAAGGCTGCTTAAATTACTTTTGAGGATTATAATCTCCCTTATGTGAATTGCTTCCCTATAGTGTATCATAGACAACTCATTTAAGAAGCCGTAATAATTTCTGATTTGTAGGAAGCAGTGTGACTCTCTTCGTAAGCCGTGCTATTTATTAGCTTGAGTCTCATAACAGACTTCTTCTGGTGAAACTCCACGTGGCATGATTGAGAAGGATTTTGTACGTGAGCATAATTTCAGGTAGGTCTGATGCATATGCGCACTCATACACATGTTTATATTGAGCTGGAAATCCACTGATTTTGGTAGAATTATTCAAGGATTTGTCCGTAATTTGTCACCTTTACCTCCAAAAGACTTGTCTCCAATGTAGCTCTACAGTCTGTCACTTCGTCCAACAGCTGGTAGGCAGATTGTGCGTGAGGCCGTTGGCTCTTGTGGTCCTGGCACGCGTGGGCACGTGGTCCTTGCTCCCGGGGGATGTGTTTCTCCTACGCCAGCCAGCACGTTTATTTGCCCAGGCTCCACAAGACGTAGTTCTTGCCTTGGGGGGGTTCTCACTCAGATGATGCTTCATTTGCAGTGCAGACAGGCTTTTTTTGATCGTGTTGCGACAGAGGTACTCGGTGCCTACTCACAAGGTTGTGGTTTCTTTTTTTTAATGAGTCCAAAGAAATTTCGTTGATAAATCAGTCTGGGTTTTTCTTGAGAATAAGGCAGCATTTACTTGTCAAAGCAAATACTGCTGATATTGCTTTGCAAATAGGTTTTGTCAATTTTGGGGATCTTTGAGGCTGTCCAGGCAATCACTGACAGGTTATACTGTGCTGGCTTCAGCTATGCAGTACCGTAATTAGAAATATTGCAATCTTTTAGCGTACATGGCCATAAAGTAGAGACTTTCCCATAAAGTAGATTAAGGAACGCCTTTGATGCTTTCATTCAAAGAATAGCTCTTCCATAAGCTGAGCATTAACAGGACAGTAGTGTCACATTTTCATGACAAGGTTGCTAACTGAACAGATCATTAGAGAGAAAAGGATCAAAGCCGTTTCCACATGTTGCATTTCAGGTAGACGTGAGTGTGTCACAGACGAAAAATCTGAAGTAGCAAACTTCACATGAGGGCAAGCCCGCTCCTCCTGTCTTTCTCTCCTTTGCAATTTCCTTTCGGTGAGTCACAAATGTCTTGAATTTTAAGAGAGTCATGTTGTAATCCACCTGCAAGGTTTGATATAACTGATAAGAGACGTAGACATCAGAAAAGATGTTAGCTCTCCTTCATTACTAGTGGGCAAGACCCAAATGCCACATTAAAAAATTGTGTTTAATTCTTACTGGGTTTCTAGGTCTCCTTGGTCTGGAATTGCTTTTTTTTTTTTTCGGTAAGAAATAGTTAGTCATCTAACAAAAAAAATTAATGAATTCCCTAGGCACAAAAAAAAGTTTCTAGCCAGTTCAGTAAAACAAAAAGTTTCTGAAATTATTTCACAAAATTTTCTTAATGACAATGTAGTCCCAAGCACAAAATTACCATCAGTTTAAATGGAAAAATAAGCTAATTTAATGTGTAAGCCTATAGCTCTTCTCTCCCCTTTATCTACTGGTAGAACATTCAATACTTTCTTCCAGGGATGCAGAATATATAACCTAGATCCCAATGGCACAGGAAGCTGTGAGGTCCTGATCACAGCGTATTTTGCAGGCAAGAAAAGCCCTTACATTACAGAGTGTCTTGAATCTGTTGGATTATAATTAATCATCTTTAAGTGCGGATCAGCTCCTTGTGTATCTCAAAGAAAGCGAGCAAGAGTCGCACTGAAGTGAAATGATATACAAGAGGATTGGAAGACATGTAGCCAGAGTGCTTCTCAAACTTTTTACAGATACTCCAACACATTTGAAGCATTTGACAGAAAAGAATAGGCAAGGGCAACAATGATTGATCCATGTTTTTAAGAAAAAAATTGAAGCCATATTTCCACCAGGGGGTTCAGACGGACATTGATATATTTATCGTGAAAGAGCCCATGAGCGCCAGCCTTTGCATCACTAAAAATGTAGCCTGCTGCAAGAATTTAAAGCTGTAATGTAAGATTCATAGCCACGCTCTTTTTTTATTGGAAAAACCTCTTGCAGCTGAGTAAAGACATAAATATAAAATTAAATCACAAAAACTACTTTGAACTAATGCTAAGGATACTCCTTAAACTTACAGGGCCAGGACAACGTAAAACTAATGTTGAAACACAATTGAGACGAACAGTGTTTATTTACTCATCCATTATGCCAAACATCACTTTACAGCTAATATGCAAAATCACGGATTATTTGAGAGTATTTGCTACATAAGCGTAACAGGAGGACTCAAGGACAGCACGTTAGACAAAGACACATCCACGAACTTCTGTCGTTATGATTTATAGTTTTCATGTCACTGTAAAATTATTTTTATAGTTTATTTCACTAGTGCATCGTGCGAGAGAACTTTATATGCTCTTGAAAAATAGCTTCATAAACAACAACAGTCTGTCACATGCGTTCTTTGAGTGCATAGATATGGGTCTGAATGCCTACATTAGGCTAATACTGTTTGTCCTTTTAGGTCACTGCAGACGTTTTAAGTGTCTGGGATACTTTAATATTCCCGTGATATGTTATGGACTGATGTGGACTTTCTGCTTTCTGTCTTCACGCTTTTTCAACTAGCACACCTCGTAGTTATCTGAAATGTGAAACTAGGGAATGCAAATATCTTTTGAGGGTAATCTGAATATTCCTGGAGCGTTATATCACCTGTGGCTGGAGAGAGAACAGTATAAAATAGATGATAGATGGCCAGTTTTGTTAGGAAAAAGAAAAGAAAAGGAGGAGGCATGGAAAGACAAGACTCATGTGTGGCCAAGAGTCCACTTGGTGGCTTCAAGATGAATCACAGAATACTTTGGGTTGGAAGGGAATTCTAAAGGCCATGTAGTCCACCTCCCCTGCAATGAGCGGGGACATCTTCACCTCAATCAGGTTGCTCCGAGCCTTGCCCAAGCTGACCTTGAATGTTTCCAGGGATGGGGCATCGACCACCTCTCTGGGCAACCTGGGCCAGTGTTTCATCACCCTCATTGTAAAAAAATTCTTCCCTATATCTAGTCTAAATCTCCCCTCTTTTAGTTTAAAACCATTACCCCTTGTCCTATTGCTGCAGGCCTTATTAAAAAGTCTGTCTCCATCTTTCTTATGAGTCCCCTTTAACTACTGAAAGTCTGCAATAAGGTCTCCCTGGAGTCTTCTCTTCTCCAGGCTGAACAATCCCAGCTCTCTCAGCCTGTCCTCATAGGAGAGGTGCTCCAGCCCTCGGATCATCTTTGTGGCTCCAACAGGTCTGTGTCCTTCTTATGTTGGGGTCCCCAAAGGTGGATGCCGTGGAGTCTCACCAGAGACCAGCAGAGGGGCAGAATCACCTCCCTTGACCTGCTGGCCATGAGACAGGAATATGGCCACGTCTCAGCAGGAGGAAAATGGGAGAGAGAGCAGCAGGGAAAGACCAACTGTGGCTGATGCTGGAGAGGCTCCTGTGGCTGCTCTCTCAGCCACGGGCCAAGGAGCATGGGAGAGCAGAGCGGCTTTGTCCCTCTAGCAGCCAGGAGAAAGGGGACAAAAGACAAACCATCCCTAAGAGCAATTGGTGTTAATGTGTCATTCTGGATAATGACCATTCACAGTTGTGGATGTCATAGTGATTTTTCATCTTTAAATCTTATAACTCTTTATCTCAATTTTGCAGGTTGCAAAACCGATCAATTACAATAGCAGCATTAGTATAATTAGTGCTGATTATTCTCTGAGCTTTCTCTTCTTTAATCATCCCATTTCTGAACCTGTTAATTGGAACTAAATCCCTATTTATCAAATAGTGTAGGTTTTAGCATCTGAAGACTGGATTTTGCTTAAGTCTTTCCATCTTGAACTCAGGCATTGTTATAAAAGCTTTGGGAATATTTCTGTGGGATTATACTGATTATAACTAGATCAGGATTTGGCTTTTTTTTTTTTTTTTTTTTTTTAATTCTTTGATTTGGAAATAGTCATTGGGAAAAATCCANTTTTTTTTTTTTTATAATCATTTGAGCTCTTTGAGATCTGAACATTTTGGAAGGGGGACAAGGGGAAGCAGCAGCACTACCTGTGCTCAGATCACACTGATTTGATGTGTAGGCAGTTCGAAGTGACTGGTTTGGTCTATCCAGGATGTATAACACATCACACAAAACGAAGAGGAACTGTGCAAGTCAAAAATTACATGGACAAGGGAAAGGCCATTGCTCTCGTCTTCTAGACTTCATATCAAGACCTTCAGACTGCGGGTATTTATTTCTTCAGGGGAAAATTGATGGAAACTATCAAAATGGGGACACTGGTCTGTTTTCTGTGCCTGCAGGACCAGCATGGGAGATGTTTTGATTTTCTTTTTCCTCTCCCCAGCAAGCTGACTCAGGTAGCTGTGAAGCCAAAAGACGTATGGTTTGCCCCATGCTCCGGCCCCCTGGCTCAGTACGGAGGAGCAGCTGCTGACTCCTCATAGCAGTAAGGTTTCTAGCTTGCTCTTAGTAGAACTTGGCTATGTTCAGGTCATTTGTCAAATGTTTTGATGTTATAGCTAGTGCTTTATTTTAAAATCTGGGAAAAAATTATGAAGAATAAAGTACTGGAGACTATCATAAATTACCTACCATATTTACACTGTTACTCAGTAACCGGATCTATGTTAAACGATTAGGAAGAGTACTTTGTTGGCCAACCCAGAGAAGTTTGAGTTGTCTGTACTCAAGGATCAGGATAAAAGAAAATACATAGAAGCAGTATGTGAACATTCTTCAAAACCTAAATGATACAAAATCTGAAGAAATAAGGACTTGTTCATTATGTGCTCTCTGTCTTATTAAAGCCTGAGCATGATAACATGTTGTACTGTGACAGGAGAAGAAAAAATGCAAAACATATGGCTGTGGTAGAATGATGTAAGAAAGGGAAGCAAGCAAGAGTTGCTTCATCTCAAATCTTTCAGTGAGTCTGGAGCTGATAGCTCTTATCCTTCATTCACAGCTTCCCGTTGGGGCTTTTTGCACCCCACCCCAACCTGCTGTAAAAATACTTACTAACGATGATGAATAGTATTTTTCTCTTTTCAGTTCCCCTGTATGAAAATCTTTCTCTGGCACGCATATCATATAAATGTCTACTGTACTCTCCGACGTACTGTTGCTTGCTTTCATTAAGGGTGTCCTCTTGCTCATTTGCTTCTAACTCTTGTATAATATTTGCTTTAAAATCTTTGCTATTTCAAGATCATATAAAAATTCCAGGGGATAAGGGACAGATGCTCAGGCTTATTATATTGACCTAACAGCCAGCTGGGTGCAGGTCAGACAGGGACAGTTCTGGTGACATGAGGGGAGTAATGGACCAAACCTGGGAGTCACTGATGCACAAATAGCAGAAGACCAAACCAGGGATCTGCTCCCAGGGCATCAAAACCTGGGGAACCGGTAAAATACCGCTTCCTGTTGTTTGTTGGGTTTGGGTAGCAGTTTTATATCAAATTTTAGTATCAAAATTTAGCAACTTTTAAATATTTTTCTCCTACTGGTGCTGCCATTTTTGCTGGTTTGATAGGTTGATAACAGCAGGGAGTTTCCTTTCAGCTTCCCCCCACCTCAGTATGATCATCGTTCTCTACCGACTGGGAAAGTCAATGTAATTCTCTGTAATTTACATGCTCCGGGCATTTTGCCCATTAAGATCTTTTTTTCTTCATTATTTTGGTAGCCACAGCAACTCTTCTCAAAGTGAAAAGGAACGTAAGGGGAAAAAGTCACATCCTGGTCCTATGTTGACCCCCTTGTTGCAGATCATCTTTAACAGTTCATCATACTTAATTGGAACAGGAAACATTTGGGGCTGTGCCAAAAACATTTCTGTAGCTGTAACCTACAGTGTCTTCATAAACTTCTGCAAATGGTACGGCTCTGCAAGACCGTATACCTGCATATAAAGGGATGACCTTTACAGCTGGTTCTTTGACAGTATCCCCGTTTTGGAGCATTTCCCCATACACACTCCTCTGAATCACCCAAGCCTCATCTTGTTCAGCTGTGCATCTCAAATGTATTTGGACTTTGTTTAAACTTGATGGCTAAGTTATTCTCATGATTCTGTCACTAAAGATGTGCTTTATCTTTCCTCCGTGTGAAAAAAAAAGTCATTTTTATATGATGCCTCATCTCCTGGATTTAGCATTACCATATGCTGTTGATTGCTTATTTAAATTGCATTAATATAAAATGTTGAAGTTTGGTTTCAGTGACATTATTGAGCGGAGGGTGGTGCATTGGTTGTAATATATGATGTTTAACTGCACTCACTGGAGATTTAGCATGTATTAATTTTTGTTAGAGGAGAAATACTTGCCTGGTGAACAAGTTTATAGTAAGAAGGAAAAATTAATCTCTAGACTTACAGGATCTTTATTAAAGGGAAAAAGTATGCAGCTTTCCCCAGCTCGAGTAGTGTTTGACCATTTACCCTCAACCATTTACTTGTATTCCACCTGCCATCAACCCAAGTTCTTGCTTCATTCCTTCCTTCTTTAAGTAGGCAGAGGAAACGCATGGTCCTCTTTCAGATTTGGCTCTGCTCTTCTTCAGGTATAGCTTCTCTTTTTCAGAGAAACTTCTTCTACAGTTTTCTGCTTCTGTCATTTGGAGATTATTTTTTTTTTGCAGGAGAAGCAAGCCCAGTTTTTTCAGGTGCTCATTTTCCAGTCACGATCTTGTGCTCTTTTCTTTCTAATTTTCCCTGAGTCCAAAACTTCATTCCTTGTTTGGTGTCACTGGAAAGAAAAAAACCAAGTAGCTTCTGGTGAGGTTACCCAGTAATTCTTTCACATTGTAATCCTGATTATGAAGTTTGAGTTCCGTTTTCAGGCTAATGATCTCTTATTAGGTCACTGCAAAAAAAAAAAAAAACCAGAAAACAATGAGATGGGAGAAGAAACGGGAGATAGTACAAATGTATCTTTTTTTTTTTTTTCTCCTGACCTTCGAAATCTAAGATGCTGCTGTATTTTAAAGGACAAGGCATGAGCTGGGGGAGGGACCCAAAATGACATCATATATTCTGCTAGACTATTATGTAATTTTTCTAATATTTCTAACATTTCCGATTGCAGTAAATTTACCTCTTTAGTGTTGTGTTGTTTTTTTTTTTTAATTAAATCTTACATAAAACCATATTACCTTTTTTAGTTCAATTTGTTCTTACTACGAATACCATTTCATGGTTGCCCACTTTACTAATTCCCATAGTTGCTGGCTTGTGAAACGTAGGCAATGCCCTCCCAGCTTCTGTGTTGGAGCCTCTAAAACACCTCCATCCCCGCAGGTGGATTAAAGTGCTGGAGAAAGTCAGACCTTTGGTAAAGACACAAATGTATAATTTTTGGTAGGGTAATTTAATTTCTCCCCAGTTGCGGATACTTTTGAGTTTAAGTTTTTTAAGGGCTTTTGGCTGCAGCAGTGGGGAACGCTTGCCAGGATCTGGTTCATAGATTGCAAGTTACTGACAACTGGGCAGGTTATTGTCGTATGTAAAATGAGACCCAACATGGAGGAAATCCAGAAACAAGCGTATTTTTTTCACCTTACATGGGGTTAGTATTCACATTTTGGTGATCTGTGGTCCATTTCATATTTTAAACCAGAAGTCGTGATACCGAGCCTCTGTTACACTCCCATACTACCTCTACTGAAGTGGAGCTGGCCCAGCTCCTAACGTCTTGTCTTGCTTTAGGCATCTGAGCAGCCAAAGAACTCTGTCCAAATTGCAAATTATCCAGTCCTGGAGCATTGGCTTAAATCACACATGCGCTGAACTGTCTTCATGACTGTCGAGGTCCGCATTCAACTGTCTCTTCGCTGAATCTCAACAGTAGGGTACAGGTGTAGGTGGGCACTGTTGTTACCCCTGTATTGATCTCCACTGGGTGGTGGCACATAAGTGGGAACAAATTAAAGGGAAAACAGGGTGTTCTTCAGTATTAGTCTTGAAGTGGAAGCACAGGTGGAACAAAGATAGTGATATTAATCTCTCAGCCTAGGATGAAGGCAAAAAATAAGAAAGCTATTGATTTTTTTTTTCACACTGTTAGAATCAGTAATGCATCGCTTCCTTCTGAGAAATGACCCATCCCCCTCCCTTCCAATCCTGTCACTTCTGTAATGAGTTTTTATTAGGGAACCTATTTTCTGTAAATCAGATCTGTAATATTATAGCCCAGACATCTCAACAGCCATCAAACCATCTTCTCGGTAAGAATCTTATTAAATTATTTATTTCTGCTTGAAAAAAGCACTTCACAGTTGAGAAAGAATTGTAAGGGAAGTGATATTTGAAGTAGAATTAGGGATATAAAAATGTTATTTGTAATCCTTGGTTAAGTTTTCTTCTTTGTCATACAACCGTTCATCTTAAACCTATGCTTAAATCTTTCTCGTTTAGGACTTCATGCCAAAGACCGTTGGTGAGGTAGTAAAGACATCCCTCATAACCAACTGATATGGGAGATCAGCAGCCTTAAGATGATACGAAGCAAGCAAATTTCAGATTCTGGAAGTCTTGATTTAATTAATTACGTGAAAGAATGTGATGCTCTGGTTTGTGCCATACCGGTGCACACTGGACTTCAAGTGCAATGCAGTATCAATTATTTAAATATTTGTCTCAAGGCAGAAGGTTCAGAAATTTTATCCTGAAACATTACAAAGTTCTTATATTAATGCACCAAAGTTTGCACTTTTGTACTTCACCTCTTACTGTCTCTTCTTCACAGTCAGTTCTCACTCACCATGGAAACACCTCTACCTTAAAGGCAATTATCACCAAAAGCCTTTGGACAATTTTGAACCTCAGTTTCACAGCTTCTTAAAAGCTTTAGCAAAGTTTCTTATGGAATATGAGAGCTGATTTCCTGTGAAAATGACAAAAAAAATTAATTTTATTGGGTTTAATTCTACCTCTGAGGATTTCATTGGAAAGTAATTCTTTTTTCTCTTTGTGTTTTCATCAGCAAAATCTCATCACTTCGTATTAAAAATAGATGTATTTTTAGAGAATAAACCCTTTCAGTTGAAGGCCTTAAACTGTAGAGAATAAAAGGTTGATTAACTGGTTTGTGTTATTCAGACAGTTCCAGAGACCTTATGCCTTTTTCTTAATTAAAACAATACGGATAAGGAACTAATCTTTCTCCATATTGTCGAGTACGGAGGTGCGCAGACGGCCAGGAGTTCCTCGAGAAGTTTCACCGTACAGCAGTTGTTCTGCTTGCAGCAGTAGTGGGAGACACAGAAGACGGACTCAGCATCTTCTTCCCTGGCCAAAGTAAGGTTTGCTCCTAGGAAGAGAATTAATCTGCTTTACCTGTTTTTCTGTAAACTCTCAGAGGACAAAAGGTCCTATAGCTTTTTTTACCCAAATGAAACCAGGTAAAGGTGATGGTTTTTAGCTGCCTGTGATTAACAATCTCTGAATTCCTTTGCATCTATGATGACTCTACAGGTTATCTGAAGTTCATTAGTTTTCCCATTTATACGAGGGGGAGAATTTTAACATTTAATGCCTTTGGCTATTTTTGTTCTGTATAGTCAAATATTTTTCGCTTGGGTACTCAGCCTCCATTTTCTAGTCGTTTTTGGATAGCCATCAGAACTGTGTGAACTATTCTGCTCAAAATAACAGCATTAACAATAGCAGAGGAAAGGACAGCTTCTGAAAGAATGACATCAGATGGATTTATTTTCAGCCTAGAGCTTTTAAATCATTTCTACTGTTCTTCAAATAATTCTGACATTATATATAAAAATAATCACAAAGCATGCCATGTTTTATCAAAGGTACATGATCTTTTTATTATATTAATGTGCAGTTTAACGGGAGAACACTAAAATGGGATCAGTCACATTAATTTTTAAAGTTATATTCCATACATTGTCAGTTTTTGAAGAAAAGTAATAAAGGTTTGTAGCTAATCTTTCACTTATGCACTAAATTGCTTCTTATATAAATAGCAAAAGGTTTGGTTTGTTTTTTTTTTCTTCTGACTTGCATGGGCAAGTAGGTATTATTTTCAATCGGCTATTCATTACACACTGATTACAAGGAATATTTGGAGTTACATCTAAACCTACTGCATTCACTCGATGTTTATAACTTGGTATTTCATTATTTTAATTCTTTTTATTATCTTTGCAAAGAAAATCACACAAATGATGAATTCAACTTTGATTCACATTTGCTATGGCATCAAAATCTCCTTCCCTCAAGCTACTGAAAGTACGTTTATTCTTTAACAGGGTAGAGAAACCAAAACACTGCAAGTAACACACACAGTTTTCTTTGTGCCTCTGCCCTGGGCTCAGCCCTTTTGCTCTGTTTTAATGTTTTATGGTGTTAAAACAATTGCTTTATCTGGTGGGATTCCTGTTCTGAAGGATAATAATTAGGCTGAATATTTCAATCCAAATACCAGAAGGTTAAAGAATAAGATAAGAAATAGAAATGAGGATGCAATTACTGAGCAAGCGTGTACATCCTAGGCAATGTTTGTTAATGATTCCAGTAGCATGGTAGGATTCAAGGGCCCACAGTGGCAAAAAATAAAGTCTGCCACTTAAATTTAAATCTATATTTGCACATCGTATTAACTCTTATTCCAGGCTTCTCTAGGACACTGGCGTATCTTAACTGTTCTATAGAACTGAGACCATAAGTGTGGCATAGGGAATTGCTGATTATGAATTGTCTTATTAGCCAGAGGGTGTCAACAAAGCATATTGAAAAGATACAATGTCCTTGGAGTTGATAAGCTAAAGATAGTAAAAATATTTGAAATAAAGGACCTGAAATATATAAACACAGTTCTGTGCAATCAGAAAGGCCCAGCCTCTTTGTCCTCACTACGAAGAAGTAAATCAGGAGCTAGAAACCCGTCACAGCTGACCAGCAAGTTCTCAATATGAAAGAAATTCTTGTTCTTGTGTATTTGAGCCTCTGACCTTTCTTACCAGATTGATGTAGGAGTAATCCTGCAACAGGTTGTTTTTTTCTTCCCTTCGCAACTTCAGCAGCAGTGGAGTAACCGTCACTTCACGCTATGCCTACGTGGGTTTGACCCGAAGGATCACTCACACCTGAGAGCCAGAGAGAGAAGAGTTCAAGACATGAATGAAGCCGTGAGTAAACAACTGTGCAGGAGAACAATCTGTCATAATTTTAACAGAAAACAGGCTTGCTGAATGTGAACTTTACAAAATGGACGTGGCGGATCAAATTAAGGGGAAGTAATCTCCAGCTACAAAGGGCAATGCAGGCAAAAAGGGGTGACCTGTGCACATGGTTGAGGGAGAGGTCAGAAAAAGGCCACTAATCTGAAGAGCCCGAGTAAGCAAGCAAAGTGGGGAGAACGTGATGTCAGCAGATAAGAAAGGTCAAAATAATACATAACTTCAATTCATGGCTGCTTATGCTGAAAGTAACATGACTATGGATATTCACGGATTTGCGCGCAGCTCTTGAGAGAAACGGAGACTTAACAGCTTGCTCTGCCTCACCAAAAGCTTACTCCTCAAGAGAGCTTTCCAGGGTAACTCTAAGATAATCTCTAAGGACTGGACTATTATTCACTGCAATCTAACAGGAGAATAGCAAAAAAAAAAATGTCATCTGTTACCTTCTTGTTATTAGTATTCACTGATCCTCACAACAAATGGAGGATGTCCTCCTCCTTGACATTGTATATATCTGGATCAACACGATGGTGTCCACCTCAGACTGCGCTTTGAGTATAACATGGAGACAACAAAATGAGAAACACAAGCATCTTGTCATAGAGCATATGCATCATCTCACAATCTCAAAATATTTTCATATGTGTGTGTTACCTGAAGTTTACTTGAAGCTTGGCTACTCTGGTTTTCAGGACTGCGGTGTGATTTCTAGCTCCTGGAGTGGGGTGGGCGCTGGATCTGGGACCTGCGACACTTGTGGGATGTATGGCTGGGCTCTCACTGATGGTGGACCAGGACCCCATAGACAGAGGTGTACTTCTAACCCACAAGTCGGATGCAGATGTGCCCAGCTGTTTCATGTGCAAGAACCACAACAGAAAATCATAAGGATTGATAAAGTTGATAACTAAAGATGAGGTGCCAGGCAGCACTTTGCTGTTGGAAAGGCCAGTACGAATACAAAGACTGAGAAACCCCAGACTAAAAAAATCAATTTCCATGTCCTTTTATTATCCTCTGCAGTTTTGCTGGTTGGTTTCAAGGAAGGTTTCTCCTTCCTTGCCCTGTCTCCTGACTGGCAGGAGGGCAGCTCTCGTGATGTCTATAGAGACCAACTGGAGCCCAGGGTTTTTTTCACGTGGTCTTGTAGGATTTTAAACTTCTGTTTTCCCCAGCTGCTGCTGTGGACTCCCAAAGCAGGGTATGGAGCTGAACAAGGACAGAGCTTCAGGCACCGCTCTGCAAAGGCTGCAGGGGTTTCCAGGCAGATTAAGTGAGGTCACCGGCCAGGATGAGGTCTTGTCCACACGTGCTCTTCTACCAGCTCTGCCACTGGGAATATTCCTGAAAATAAAAGGGATTATATACTGCAAACATGTCATATTTCTTCACTTAGAAGTAAAGTTGTAATGCGGCTGCTTTGGAGTTCTGTAGTTTTGGCTAGCGCTACATTTTTTGATATCCCGTCCTAACATGGTGAAAAAGGTATGGATGTGCAAAGAAAACAAGAAATATATGGGTTTTGAATAGGAGTTGTTAAAATTAGAAACTTTAAATAATCACAGTTGCTGCTACTTCACAGTAATTTATAACATCTATTTTCAATGTTTTTCTTATTACCTTTAGAAATTTTCTGTTTGTTTTTCTTTCCTTTTTCCCCTCTTTATTTTGTATACCACAAAGCAATAAGCGTGCTCTTGCTCTCTCTCCTTTTGTCTTTTTCTCTCTTTCTCTTCCTTATGGGATAGAAGAGAAAATGGAGAAAAGAAATATGAAAAGCAAAAAATCCTTTGAACATCATGCATTCTATTGAACCAGTAGAACAAAAAAAGGGGAAAAAAATCTGAAAAAGTGTCAATGCTGAGCTTTCACACAATCTCCTTTCTTAAATTAAAAGACATATGTAGACCTACTATCTCTTCCTATAGTAAAGCTGAAACTTATGAGAATGTGTTTAGAACCATTATGTCTCGGGGAAATCTACAGTTTTCAAAGTCCTCATCTCTCAGGGGTGTGTACCTGAACCAAATACACAATTTGTTCTTATTTTTGCAAAAGGTCTAGAGGAATTTTAGATTATAAACTGGATGATTTGGACCCTCATCATCTTTTTTATTCAAGCAGCATCAATTGCTTCAAGTCTCTGAACCTGACAGAATAATTGAGTAATTTTTTTCAGACATAAATAGGGAAAAGCTGTTTTTTAACATTTCCATTTTCTTGTCCATAAGGCATGTGAAATCAACACATCTGTAGAAATGCAAATAACTTACATGTGAGGACAAGCTGAAATTTAGCCTTCTCAGGCAGATTATATTTATTCATCAGCATTCACATATTGTCTCATCAACACATTTAGGCACTTCTATTTTTGAAAAGCCTCGTTTATCACTTGTTGAATGTTTGAAGCTGAACTGCTTTTTCTCGAAAAAGTGTTCCTTAGATTGACAGATTCTTACATTAACTAAAAAAAGACCCAAACAAACAACAAAAAAAAACCCCACCCCACCCACTTTTCTGCACCTGCTATGCAAGGAGACACACATTTTCTGCATAAAAGTATAGTAAAAATGTAGCTTTTCATCAGTTGGCTTGCGGACTTAGATTCACTTCTAATTGTGCGTTTTTAACTCTTCATAGGCATTTCACTGCCTTTATATTTTGCCTCATGTTACAAACAGCGTTTAGGGTAGACAACAAAATCAAGATTTATTTTTGATATCGGATTAATCATGGTCAAACTTGCAATACGTCCCTGCCACAATGGTTAATGCTGTGCCGTAGGGGCTGGCCCAGCTGAGTTTTATTTAATTGCTTTTCTAATTAGGAAGTTGATTGCCACGGTTCAGTTATTGCCATAGTCTGGCTTTAGAATATAGTTGTATCCTGATGCCCTGAAACAACCTTCTCTGGGAAACAGCTGGCCCTCTGCCACATTTGGGGGCGTTTTGCAGCAAAGGGAGTTTCTCGTGCTTTTCATCCCGCATCCCCTCCGTTTGGGTCTTTCGGGCAGTGGGTCGACGGGCCCGACACCATCTGTCTGCAAATGGACTAGAACCAGCGGAGCGGTACATTTCAGAGATTCGATAGTATGTGTGTGTCATTAGATATTGAAGTTGTATATGAAGGATGTTAGGAATTGAAGGTTTCCTGTTTAGGAAAAATTATGTAGTTATTCAATATACATGTTTCATTTCCTGTTGGTTTTATAATTAGCTGTTTTGTTCCAGAGACTAATTTCCTTTTGGTTTTGGGTTTTTTTTTTGTTGTTTTTTTTTTTTTTTAGAAGTTCATATATCTTCTTTAATCAGCCAATGTACATATTTGTCTTACAGACAAATGCATTATATGTTACATATTTTATCCCTGAGTGACTTCCAGAAATTAATTTCCATATCTAGTCTTCATGAATCAGCAGAACACCTCTATAAATCTTCACTCCCTATAAAGCATTTTTTTTAGTCGAGGTGTATTCTCATTCTGATGTTCTATAATCAGCTTTGTCAGAAACACTGTGGGCCTTTTTTTCTTTAAAATATTAGCTTACTAAAAATTTAAACCCCTATTTATAAGCAAGAGAGGGAGAATCCGCATATTATATTTAAAATCATTAAAAGATGGATGAGCTTTCATAACTGGAAAATCCTGGCAGAAGACTAATTTCTTTGCAGCAGCCTGTGTAATTAAGGGATGAATGAATATTGGTAAAAACATTACTCCTTACTCTCCTTCCAGTAAGTTGAGATGGATCACAGCTTACAAAGCTGTATTTCCTTCTCCTGTAACGGCACAGATAGGTGGGTCAGTTATAAGAAATCGCAAACCACGGGGCTCGAGTCGTCAAACCGAGTACTCCGACACAGAAACGGGGTGCGGAGGTGTGTTTTCTGGCCACCTTTTGCTCTGGTAGTGACTGAAGTAGCAGTAACCCCACAGGGGTGAACTTCATCAGGAGGCAAATACAGGTTTTGTACAGGTTGGTGCACCTCTGCATTTACCACAGGGTCGGTCACCCAGGAAGGTTCAGGTAGATGCCTGCAGGAAGATAAAAATCCTTTTTCCAGCAGTGGCAGAGATGTCTCCCTTCAGCCATGCTCCGCCAAAGCTTCGTTTCAGTCAGATGCATCTGACCGCTTAACAGCAGCTGATCTGAAACATTTGAACCACAGCTGCTTTATTCTGTGCCAGCCCTGAGAACATAACTTGGTCTCTTGTTTATGTAATAATGGTCCACATCATCCCTGTGGGATTGTTTGAAATGTCTAACATCAGTCTCCTTCACTGGGATTTACACCCTTCTATGGCTTCTTCCTGTTCACCGTGGGCATGAAGAGTAACTGTTCTCCTTTTTCTTTTTTTAGCTCTACCTTTCACGTGTTTGCATGTCAGGGAACATGCTGTCATATCGCGTTCTCACTATTCTCTAATCTGGATTAAAGAGCTTTATTTCTTTCAAGCATTCCTCATAACTCACCTTTTCTAGACCTCCGATTATTCTATGCCTTTCACCACTTAATATTTAACACTAAAAACTACCAAACACTGAACCTGTGGGCTTAATATTGAGTAGACTGGAAAGGAGTTAAGAAAGCATGAAAACGTAGGTACAAAAGAACAAACACCTATGAGAGTAATAATTAGCTAATGAAGCCTTATGGATGGTTAGATGGAGTAACCTCAGCCAGTTCAACACATTTGATGAGACAGCACTGGTCATCAAGAGGGACATGGATAGAACGAGAAAGGCATCACCTAAACCAAGTAACGGGTCCCTAGGCGGGAGGAGCAATATGGATCTTCTTTGTCTGTGTTAGAAATATGTAAAACACCCACAGATAATGGTCACCACTGATAGAGAAAAAAGGTGACATATCCCCGTAAGATTGAAGAGGCATGCCGAAGCTCATTTCTATCCATAAGGTGGGCGTTCTTCATAGTCGACTGAAGAAATAGTATACTAAGTATGTGCACTAAAAACCCGGCTAAGTTATTGTGAGTGAAGAAGCACAAGCTCACCCTATATCTCTTAACGGGATTATTTTTTTTCTGCAAGAATAGCTATTCTTGTAAGAGTATGGTATAAACTACAGGCATTGACGTTGTTATAATTTATTGTCGCATGTACAAGAGCAACATACATGTGGTGGTCATTCCCTTCAGCAAAACAGCTAAGCCAGTTTAAGAGTTGCCATTAAAACAAGTCTTATTGTTGTTTTCAGCAAGAGATTACGGTACCTGTACCAAAGTAGACGTGCCTTTAGGTTTCTTCTTGAAGTACAGTTACTGGCATATGGAATAATAAAAGAAACATTCAACGGTTTAGGCCAAGACCAGCATCCAAAATAGACTTTAAATGACAAATTGGAGCAGACACTTACGTCCAGATGAGCCAAACCATACTTACCTTTGACAGTAAATGTACAAAATTACATCTGGCTGAGAAAATCTCTTTGAGCTGGAAGTAATTGGCAGGTGGAATAGCAGTCAGGGCAGTACCATGCGCTTGCTCCATTCTTACTTGTCCTTTGACATCTGCTGCGACTGGGGAGAGTGGCAAGGGTAAATCTCACCTGACTGGGTGCTTCTGTGATAAAATGACTGGATTTGTGGACAAGGAGAGAACAGTAGATGTCATTTAGCTCAACTTCAGCAAAAATAAACTGTAATGAACCGTAGTGCTGGAAGTTAGACAGGAATTTTTAAAGAAGAAAATTATATTAATGAAGTTTGAAAATCTCTGCTAAGCCAATGGGGTGGGGAACCCCAAACAAACCCAGCAATTCAGTGTGGTAGTCTAGGAATCCAAAGTAAGTACAAACCATCTTACTTCACCTAACTGAGAAGCGTTAATGTGGCTCATGAAATTGTCCGGTATTGCTCATGACTGGATGGAGTCTGTCTTCCATTTTGCTATTGTTACTGTAATCATATCAGTTACACAAATTCAGTGATGATCTAGAAAAATCTTCTTAATATACTCTGTGAGTGTGTGTGTATTTTATATATATACATATCGGTGACGCACATCCTATTCAGTAATGAATTTGTTATACATTACAGACAGGAGAAATTGTGCTGAAAGGGACCAAACCAGTAGTGCCTTTCAATCCTTCCAGCGACTGTCTAAGAAAAAGGTAAATATCATTTTCATAGGTGTGATGGATAGTGGTGACACTTAATTTGCTTTAGTAAGGCTGAAGAGTTTAAACCATGCAACTAATATGAATTCTAACATTTCTTTCAGCTTTCATGAGAGGCTTAAACTAACAGTACGTCGGTTTGGGTGGTGCCTAGATACTGTGGTGATAGGGTCTTCAGAAGTGCTGAGAGATACATAAAGTTAGGATAAACTGATGTATTTCATATTATGAGCAGCTGGATGAGCCCTGAACACCGTACCCAAGTGATTAATTTCTGAATGGTGGTGAAAAGAGACGGGGGTGCTTAAATAAATCAATGGTGATTTTAATAAACTGGGAGCTTCTAGGTACTAAATCTGTCTGCATCTGATCTGAATTGCAATTACCTGTCAAAAATTCATCCATCATTGCAAGTTCCAGACAAACTTTCTGGCAGCAGATGTTTCAGGAAAGCTATTTCATACGGGAAATATATTGTTTGGTGTTCAGCATTCCCAAGAACAAAAACGAAAGTAGAAAACATTTCACGAGTAGCAGCAATAACTTCTATGTCACACCTAAGCCTACTTTATTGGCGAATAAAATTTGTAAATGTGAATTTCCAACATAAATCAGTCAATGAAATACTACTCATAATACAGCTGATCTGAAATAGATGTAGTAATTAATTCAATATTTGTGTACTTGTAAAAGCAATGGTATTTCTAATAATTTTAAACTCAGCATTATTAAATCCTGTCTCTAAGGTTAGAAGACTGGTGTCTGCTTTTCCGAAAAAATGTGGTGTGCCTCCACCAGCCAGGCTGAGGGAAGAGCTTTAAGAAAGAGCCTAGAAAAATATGTCACACTCCCTCAGATCTGTATTCAGCAGGGGCTGCCTGTGCAATCCACGTCTCTCTTATACCAAAATAAACAACTATACGAGGATGAAACTAACTTGGAGAGGATAGTATCGTTAATTTGGGGTAGAACACATTATGTGAGCAGTCTAATTACTCTCCAACTATAAGCCTAGGAAGCTCCTAAATAATGTAAGTTAAAACATATCTACAAATATATCTGTTCTAGTGTGGAATGTCACAGATGAGGCATCTAAGATTGTTTGTTGATTCTCAAAGGCACGTTAGGTTTTCCTCATCGATATTGTGGCCCGTGATTTTTTGGGCTCTGTACAGCTCTCACAGCCAGGCACGTCTCCAGCTTCCCTTCTAAAATGGGACTCGCTCTCCCAGCTGTTCTCTCATGGTGACTGAGATGATAAATACTGAAGGGAAAAAAAACCGACCCCACAATCAAAAATCCAGAACCCAGAAAGAATTGGGGGGAAAAAATGTTTTCCTGCCACTTAATATGGGTTCATTGACTTCCTGTCATAAGAGAAAAGACTGAATGAGGACTGTGTGAAGGATTTAAATTCAGAATACCTAAACTCCAGTTTTTCATTGACACCTGTTCCACCATTTGATACATGACTGGTCCCTTCTCGTGTGGCAAGAAGGCAACGTAATGAACATTCCGTTGCAGCCATCAGTGCAATTGTCATATAACACTGCTATTTCTCATCTGAACGTGTACCTTGAAAATGACCTCTGAAGACAGGCTGGACATATGATTAGAAGATTGCTATCCCAGCCAAATGATACACCAAAAGCTGTTCTACTGTCACCTCTATCAAAACTCCCTATTCTGTTTGCCAATTATAACAGCAGAATCTATCACTCTCTTCAATTTTCATTATATCGGGAATTTACTTTGCACATTTTGTTCCTCTATGTAGTACTTTAAAATCATATTTCATTAAATGCTGTTCCTAACGTAATTGAGAGCAATTCACTTATAAAGTAACTGCTGACAGATGGATCCATTTATATCTTATACGCGATGTGCCCGGCTTCTTATCTTGTCACCTGTGTCTGGTGTTTGAGAATTCATCTTTTGTATTAGTAGCCCGGAAAGCCTCAGCTTGATATACTATATCAAGTGTGTTAATCTGAGCTCTACTTTCATACTCCAGTAAAATTGACGGCTGCCAAACATTTGGAGAAAACATCTTGGTTTGTCTTTTATTTTGCAATATGTCATTTTTAAAACTCCTCAACGGGAATGAATGCGTAAGTCCTCGCGGCATCTTCCAAACCATGTTGAAATTAAGAGAAGGATTCCTGTTGTCTGAAGAAGCTGTGAGTCAGCCCACGATTGCCTTAAATAGACTAATAGCTTAATATTCTGTGGACGTCAGGTGCTTTCACAATGCATTTCCCCTTTTGGTTAGAGACACATTTTGCCACTCCCCCCACTTCCATTTTTAGCCCTGTTGTCCCTATTTCTCTCATTTATTAGTGTGTAGCATCACGGGGGTAGCATTTTATGTAGAATAATGCTATCAAGGAAATATTTACATATTGCATGTCCATTATTCTCCTTTATTTCCCTGTTATTTATTTGTACAGCATTTGCTTGGAAGGACTGTGACAAGAGATTGTGTCCACTCCAAGGGCTTTACTGCCGCGGCACTGGTTCCCATTACCATCTGTCCATTCTCCTCTGCCAAAGACACAGAGGAGAACCAAAGTGCAGGAAATAAATGGTCAGCTGCATTATAACAGCGTAATGCATGGGTGCTTGAAACTGGCACTGAGCACTAACCAGAGGAGAAACTCCATCTCTTCTGGATAGTAAAAGAGAGGTAATAAGTAGGGAGTAAATAATAATGAGCCTCGAAAGCAAGGATAAATAATATTCGTCTAACGCAGTAGAGAAGCTGGAGCCAACAAGGGGAAAAACGGCATGGAAAGGTGAATGGCATGGAGAATGATCCTGGCAGGAAGCTTCATAATGAGCAGAGGGAAAGATAATTTATATCAAGACCTGGGCACAGCAAGAACTGCAAGCAAAGGGTGCGAGCCTAAAACCAAATCTTTCCTCTCTACGTGTTTATAAAAGCGTTTAAGGAATAGCAAAAGGAAAACTAACTTCCAGCCTTAGAAGGAGCTGGACAAGCAGGTGCTTCAGGTTGAAGATGCCATTCGAGTTGCAGGTATCCTGGCGGAGCCATGTGCAGCAAGGCCAGGTGGAGCACTGCAGTGTTGGTGCCATAGGGTCGCGGGTTGGGATGTGTTTTTCTGGGGCTTTGGATCCATGAGTCGATGTTACAGCATCATGGGATGGGCAGAGGAAACCGCTCTGAAGCAAAATGGCCCAGAGTTGTGTGCAACAAGTCAACGTCGTCTTCCTGTCCTGGTGGGTTATTTACCTCCTTGCGCTGATGGTGAGGGCATGATCCTGTCCTGCTTAGCTATCAGCTGGACCTGTGTTTCTCTAGGTGCTTTGATGAAGTCTTGCGAGATGACAATGAATTCATTATTTTAGAAATTGCCAGGGCTTACCCTGGAGAGGGCAAGGTGCCAGCTCCAGTCAAACAATGTCTAGCTCCTTGATTACAAGCAAATTGTTTGGAGCTGGAATTCTTCCCAAATGGTGTTTTTAATTTAATTTTTCCGTGGAAACATTATTGAAAAAGCTGTTTACAGCTACTTTGATCATGCATTCCTGCAGCTTTGAAAATTAAAGTTATTCTAAGTACAGACTGTGTATGTTTCAGGCCTATATACATGATATAGTTACTAAAGCAGCTGTGACCTCAGCACAGAAATCTCATGAGAGGGAATGTCAGAAGCCAACTAAAAGAAGGACAGGAGGTCTAAAGCTTAAACTAGGCTCATTAAAATGTATTTTTCTAAGTTTAATAAAATAATGAGAACCATCCCTTGATCCATTTTCCTGAAAGCAGTGATCAAATGTTTTAGAGGCCAGTTTCTTTCTTATTAATGTTTTTTTATTCAGATGGATGGAAAACATCTAATGTGATAATTATGAAGGTATGCAGAGATTTTTTTATTATGACCACGAACATTTATTTGTGGGATAAAATTACCCTTAAGCAGCAAAGTTCATTAATACTGAATATATACACCTAGTTCTTCTACCTACTGCTTCATACACGTCTACCATAATGAAATACCTACTTTAGGTAGCCCCAATACTGTGTGACCAGGTTTCTGCCATTTTTCATTAAAGAGAACAAATGTAGTACTTGAATCATTCAAAGGACTTGCAGCTATACCACCTCTTTAAACTATCCATTGATATCTACAGAAAGCAATTTAATCCAGCTCTTCTTCTCACCCCACACAATGAAAAGACAAAATTCTCAGTTTGCATTACATTACCCTTCAAGTCTTCTTAAAGATAAATAATGCTCCGTGCAGGTTTACATTAGGGATTAAGTGTCTTTTTTCATAATAACTCTGGAAATAAATGAAACAAAAGGAGGCACAGCCTTTAGCTCTTTCTCTGGATCTTCGTTTCAGATTATAATTTTTATATAGCACTTTTGTTTCTCCTGTCCAGCAATAAGCCACAGTGGTGCTTAAGTATGTTTGAGGACAAAACGTAAAATGTTTTCAGAAAATGTCTTCCCTTGCCCTTCCCCTTTCCATTGTCTTAATATAAAGATGAACATTTTTCTCAACAGTCCCAGAATTTTGAGGCTGATGAACTATATTGCATGTGAACTTGACTGCTTTGCAGCTCAACTTAAAGTTCTCAGCTCTCCATGGATCCATCACATATCCTGTGATGAGACATCTAATTCATAATGACCAGGATGTTATTGATGCATGCAAAACTCAATGAATGATTCTTGCAATTCAGAATCTTCTCCTCCTGCCTTTGGAGAGAACCTTCAAAGCACTACATGACTAATTTTTACGAAAAAGTCTCTGATCTACAACTAAACGTTGGCATTACTGCGTTTCAGTGCCAAATAACCTGTGGCCATTACAAGCTCTTCAGCATCTATAATGTCTGAAATAGATTAAGTTTCTGTTCTACATGCAAGATATAAATACTTATTTGTAAGGTCAGAGGTCTGAAAATCCTGTTAAAATATTCCCATTTTTCCTACCACCGTGTGGTCTTTCCAGAGCGCCAAACTTAATCAGTAAATAACCAAAGAGGATAGGAAGGCACACTGTGAAGCAAGGAAATGTTTCCTTCTGTACTGCTTAACTAGAGCAGGCAGCATTTTTTTGTTTATATATGTGATATTTTAACCCTTATACTCTTGAGACTTCGCCAAAAATTGAGAAGGCTAAGGACCGCTTCCAAATTTTTCACTCCGAGATGGCTTAGAAATGTTTTTGGTTTTGCTTTTTTTTTTTTTTTTTGTCTTTTCTCCTCCTGGCTTTTCTTTGGTTTGGGTGTTTTGTCTGAATTATCACTGTTTTGCTTCACATTATGACTAAGTAAGCTTTTAATATTAACACCTGCGCACAAAAATCAAAATTAAGAAACTGTTCCACTTCACTTAAAGCATTATGCCAGGCTGTTGAAATAGTCAGGGATACCTCAGCTGTAGAAATTAGGTGCTGATAATTATGCATCTTATGAAAGATTTCAAAACTAATTGTGTTTCTTCACAGTTAGGGCAGCGTAGTGTTTGACACTGCCTGTTTCACCGAGCTTAGGCTGCTCATACGTGACATGAGTCGTACAAAAAAGAGTACAGCAGATAAAAAGATAGTAACAAAAATAAAAGAAATAAGAAAAACTTTGTGTGATTTAGCAGCCTACTTGGAAACAGAAAATAGAATGCTGTTTAGTTTTATGGCAGAGGAAGGGAGTTGGTTTCTTGGTCTTTGAATATATATATAAAGCTCTGATGTAGCATAGCAAGGTAATAACTAGCCCTGACTGTAGAAAAGAATATTTATATGGTAAATTTTCCTGGCTTTTTAAAATTGAAACTGTGTCACTTCTACGGGAAGATTTTTCCTTATCTAGCCTGCAACCTGTCCTTTTTCTTTCACTATTTCAAGTCCACAGCTAAAAACCAGCAATGCTGGACCTGTCTCGCTGCCGGGGGGGATTTACACAAGTAGAAAGGGAAACGGACGCTGATTCTTGTTCCTTTTCCACATTTGCAGCAGTCATCGGTGCACATGCCTGAAGTTTCTGCTTCGATAAGACATTAATTCCCTTCCTTTGTCAGGCAAAGCTACGGTGATGGACTTTCACCTAAAACAGATTAAAGCGCATTCAGCCGCTCCCCCTCCAAAAAAACCCTCCATCCGGAGGAGCTGCGGGCAGATTTATCTGCGGCAAAAGAGCAGTGAGAAACAGTAGGGATTGGCGCAATCTTCAGCAGACGGACGTGTTGGTGAAATGGACCTCTGGTTACTTTTATGAAATGCGTTGGTGTCCAGCAGAACGTGGAAACAACCTGCTGCTGCTCCTCTTCCGTGTCAAAGTGTATATTCCTGACAGCGGCGTGGGTTTGCTTTTTTCTGTCTGCATAGAGTAGCAGGCAAAGGTAACCTCAGAATGAGGTATTTCCCTCTCCTCATACTCATCCCTTCGGATTTTACAATGACAGAAGGGCTGAAGAAGTGCAAAAATCAGCTTGGCACATCTGGAAAAAACGCCTGGGGTTTCGTTCCTTAAATGTTGCAAACAGGCGGTAACTGCAGCTGTCTGAAAAGCTTCTTATTCACATGAAGAATTTTGATATTTTTTTTTTTAACCATCCCCAAAGTGACATTTTTCAATTTTGAGGTGGTTCTGATTTGTAACAAATGCCATTTAAAAAGGGAGAGACAAGACACTATAAAAAAGAATAAAAGAGCCATGCAAACACAATTTTCAAACAAAAACCAGACTTGAGATGGGAGAATCCTACCCGACCCTGGCAGATAAGGTCTTCTAGCAATAATTTCCAACGTCTCCATTGGCTGATATGCCAGAGGAATTAAAAGAGTTCACAGCTAATGAGACTTTCATCCTTTATTTCAAGGTCACAGTAAATTAAATGCACGTGAGTTTAATGGGAGGAACCAGGGGACTGTCACCTGTCACCCTGTAGGTGGTGGCCTGTCTTGGGGCCGGAGCTGCATGAGGATCTCTGCTCTGTACTCATAACCATGAACTGTGGATTAATATTGAAATAACTCTTAAAATGCCTACAGCAATACACCCATATGGAGATAAATGACTTTAAATGCACCTTTAAGCAATTGTGGAAATTTCTAAGAACCAATTCATATGAAATTGTGATAAAGCTCTGAACATGAATTGAAATTTGAAAACTGTAGCTTTTGGCTGCCTTTCAAGAAAGGCATTTTATTTTCACTCTGCACTTAGTAATCCAGAATGAAAATGCAAGTGAGATCGAAGGGTAACGGCTATGTGCCGTGTTGCATTGATTGTGGAAGTTTTTCTACGTAGTTCTGGGCAGGCACAAGTTGCCGCAATCTTTTCATGATTTTATTTATAAAAATCTTGCACAGTAAGGTGGCTGTGGGTAGATACTGAGACTAACGCGTGAGACAACTGTTTACCTTGTACTTGCAAGAAAACAAGCTGGAATGGCAAGACTGTTTCGTGGAAATGGTGCCTTCATGTAGGTTTACCACTTCTCCGTCAACGCTGTCTTTGTTCCCTCTCCCTTTATTGTCTGACTTTCATGACTCATTTTAGTTTTAAAATTGCCAACGTGAAGGCTTTGCTTTTCTGCTTGTCTGAAAAGCACCTTGCAAACCTACAGGGATAAATACGTAACGTTAGTGATTAACGCTTAATCGGTTGTAGTTCTTGGCCTTACTATTGACTCTGTTGGCTTGTGCGCATACCCGCCGTGAAGCTGGCGTTAAAGATTATTTCCTCTTAGACTTCGCTGTGGTGTCACACACCATGCCTGTCAAATAGCACCATGTTTTGAACTACGGATGCAGTCATTCATTTTGCACTATAAATTTTCTTTTCCGGAAGCTTTCAAACAGAACATCCTTTACTCTGTGTATGTAAACGCCTATCACAGAATGATCAAATGGGTGAATTCAATGTGCCCACCGTCCTCTGCTGTTTGTCCCCTCGGTGCCCGCAATGCTGGCACTCGCAGCCGTGTCTGATGCTGCTGTGGACGTGCCGGTGATGGCGATCTCTGTGCTCCCCCGTCAGCAGTCAGGCTGCACGGCTGCTCTTCTCTCTCTCCTCTGCAGCTTCCACTTCCTTTTCCTGCCCTTCGTTTTCTGTTCTGTACCACAAGCGTGGAAATCACATACCGAAAAGAAATCTACTAATTTTAGATTTCCTTCAGTGAAGCTTATGGCCACTATGGTTTTTGTTTTTAAGAACGAAACCTTGCTGCAATCATGCTTCTGCCTTCACAAGTTACGTGCCTCAATTCACAGCAGGTTTGTAGGAATTTGTCCAGGCCCTGGACTGTAGTCCTGAGGGCACAGCTACGCAGCTCTAGGAGGACCTTTTTCTACCTGTAGCTTTCCACCTCCTTCACCACTCTATACATGACCCAAGCTTTTCAGGATGGAGGACAAGCCTCTTTCAAAGCACCATCTTTGTTCGAATTAACAAAGAAAAGCTTGCTTTCATTGACGCATGATCTGTTACAAATAAGCTCAACAACTCAAAAAAAAAACCAAAGCACTGAGGTAGCAGTTGAAATTAAATACTAAATAAAATAAGTGCACATAAGTACATCATGGAAACCACCTATTGTATTCAAGTGGGATTTCATCCATGGAGCTTCTTGGGCTAATTCTAAAATGGATGATTCTTTACCTTGCTTGCTTTTTCTACAGACAAACAAACAAACAAAAATTTCTCCTTTTAATACCAGTTCAAATTAATGAAAGTCTGGGGGAAAAGAAACGGACAAACAAACAAGGAAATGTTTTCTATTTGGGTTTATCTTTTCATTTTGTGGCAGATGGGTTTGGTTCTTTTTGCAGCCACCTTTTGAAATCAGTATGTTATTTTGTCATTTCTTTGTAAAAGAGTAACAGCACTGAATCTTTATCATATTGATCATTTTACAAGTTTTCGTCTGGGGTCCAAGGTAATACACAGCATTGTTATTGCATTATTATTTTTCATTTGTATCCTATTGATTTGCTGCCAGTAACTTACAGGTCAATTTACAAAAAGATGGGGCATGATTTATTTTTTTTCTAAAAGATTATGCCACAATGGGAATGCTTTTATAAGGCTGTCAGATCTTTAGGTTTGTTTTTTCTTCTCTCAGGAGTGCAACACATTCATAGATTAGTGGCACGGTTCCACCTGGATTTACACACCCAGAGTATCCATGACTTTCACATAATTCATATGAATAAGTGGCTATACGCAAGCCTACACTTAAATTGGAATTTTACTCCCGGGGAATGGTTCTTTTCTCACTTCTCCCTGTATAACTCAGAAATAATATAAAGTCAGTATAAGTATACAGATGTAAAAGAGATGAGAGGGAAGAATTTGTACGTCTAATCACAACAAGCTACCGAGGTTTAACACCCCCAAATGACAAGTTACTGAAAATATACATGAAAAATTATTTTTGGCACTGGCCAGGCCAATGTTGGCACTGAGCAGGTGCGTCCTTTCTGCCCAGTTCGTCGTGCCTTGCCCTGCCCAAGGAGCTGCAACACTTTCCCAAAGTGTTAGTGTGGGGCCACCATTCAGCCCAGTTCAGAGCCCATGGGGGTTATAGCCCTTTCAGCTGGAGAGTCCCTGCCCCTTGGTTCTCCCTTCGTCTCTGCACCAGGAAGGGTACCATCAGGCCACAAATATGCAAATTTTCTATGTTTTCACCCAAATCCCTCTGAGCGATGTACTGAGGACACCAAGGTTAGAAAAGTCTGCCGTAGTAATTACAGTTTACTACCAAGTAGTAGTAGTTCAGTTACTACCAACTTTGTACTTAGAAGGCCTACTTTTGAAAGAAAATAAGAAACCTTAACCAAATTTTCCTTATTGTTTATATTTACCGTCATTAGAATTTAGCTACCAGGAAAGGAAGGATTATAACAGTATGTAAAATTGCACAAGTTCACACATTTTTCTTTATTCTTTCAGTATAAAACTCCTACTACGTTATTTACAGGGGTTAGTTTTTTAAGTATTCAATGCGAAATGTGTGAAATGCTGTAGGTCGATGGGTATATACACCCTGAGGCGTACTATTATTTTTCTCTGGAATCCATCCTTGTAAATCCGACCCACAGTGAGGGGGACTTCCAGTTCACGTTCTGTCTGCAGTGTATTGAATTTCCCTGGCATCCTTTCAACAGGAGCAATTTTGACAAGACAATTCTTTTATTGCTCAGAATACCCTTTTCTGCAAGTGAAAATTTTCCTTTTTGGAGTAGGTCTAATGTTTCATACTGGTTCATGGTGCGGAATTGGATGTTGAAGTTAAACCATACTCTTACAAACACGGGTGACTTGAATAATCTTCCCACTTCGGGAAATTTTCTTCTAAATTGCAGATTATTCAACAAGCTCAAGAGTAAGACATGATCCAAATTAATTTCTCATTTATAATGTGTCCCTTGACAAGAAAATAATCAAGTAGCTGAAGGTGATACCCCTATGGTGTAGGAATATTTCAAAGAACATTTTAGTTTGTTTTCTTCTCTTAACTTGTCTATGTTTTGTTTCACATTTTGACACCATTAGGATACAATTGTATTAGACAGGAGAGAGGTCAAATGAGATTTCCTGCTTAAAATGAAGGTGTAAAGTCACAAAATGTGCTTGTCTGGATATTAAATGCAGGAGTCACACAACAGTTCATATATAAATGCAGCTAAATATTTTCATATAAATTTATGTTACTATTTGAGGAAAAAAAATGGCCATATTCCAAGACTGCTGAGAATTGTCTTAATCTTTATTGAACGATACAGTGTTATTTATAGACACAAGGAAAAAAAAAAATTCCTTCTTGACAGTGGTCATGACTGTTTCAGTTGAGCTGAGATTCTTTTTTAAAAATTGAAAAGAGACTTCATGAAAAACACCAAATCCTTTAACATATTACGAAGGAATCTTTGATTTTTGCACATATTTTTATATGAAAAAGTTTCTGAATATTAGATTCAGAACAGCTAAGTTCTAGTTTAAAACTTTGTTCTCCTTTATAAGAATCAAAGTTATTTCAAAATGGCCAAAATCTACTGTTTCAGTAGACCTCGGTCAACTTTGTCAATCTTTTTTGTTTGATAGTTTAACAAACACAAGGAGTTTGATGTTCTGCTTTAATGTTAAATATTGTTTTATAAATCAAATTAACTATTTTCCACCAAACCTGTACTGCTATTTTATTTCAGAGTCCTGCAAAAGGAAAGCCTTGCATCTGTCAATTATTTGTGAAAACTAAGAAGTTCACGCTTTCCTCATTTCTGTTATAGCTAGCAAGAATGGGAGAAACAGCAAGAGTTTCTAGGTGTCAGTAGTCAGACATTTAGCAAAGATCCCAAGCACTTTTTACAAAGGTGAATATGGATATTTATTCCATGCCTCAGATTTAGAAATTGACTGAGACATTCTGACTGCCAATGCTTTAGAAGTTGGGATATTTGAAAAGAATAAATAAGCAGAATGCTAAATTGAACTTACTGCTGATACACTACCTCCAACCTATGAGGAAACACATGCAAAAAAAAAAAATCAACATTTCTAATTTTCTCTTTTACATCTGGCAACTTAAACCATATTTATAATAAGCTTTGCTTCACTCTTTGATTGTGAAAAAGCAAAACAGTAACAAAATATGTTACCTAAACGTCCGTCTCTCAAGATTGTTGATAAGCGATAAATAATTAATTGCGCTAACTACATTTTTTTGCGGCAATAAAATACAGTCCCTGAGTTAAGGGGTAGCTCTTATCACAGATAGTAAACTCTTCTTCTGGAAGTTCTCTATTTAATGTACTTTTATAGCTTGGTGTAGCCCTAGTCCTGGACAATGTCAAACAGGTCAGCTCCTGTCAAGGTAGAGTGCATCCTTCCACAAGCAGCACGTCTCTGAAGGGTTACTGATGTGCCGTCTGTTGACTTGGCTCTTAGAATGTGAATAATTCGTGGCAGGATCCCAAATGATGAATAAAGGTTCAAATCTGTGTTGGGGATAAACATATTTATCTTGCTTTAACACAATTACTTCATGTTATTACCCAATAATAAGGTAGCTCTTTTGGAAATCTTTGCATGTAAAGCCATCCTTACTTTTTGCGAAGTTATGAAAGTACATTACAGTGCTTTGGCCAAAAAACGCCCAAACCCTTTTATACAGTGCTATTACAGAAGAACTGCCCAAGCAAATCAGGTTATCAGTCTGCACATCCGAGCCTTAATCATCCCAGTTTCGCTCTTGCGTGCAGAAACCAACACGATAGTAATTCATATATAATAACCTCTAATTTAAGTTCAGATGGTGCTGCAGAACCAGAAGAATGTTTAGATCTTTGGTTTCTGACGTGAGGGCTTATCAGCTCAGATTTTTAGAGGGCTTTTGATAGCTAACCTTTGTCAATGCCATAACTCTTTATTGCATAGAGCTGTTACGTTGGTTTTGTGGACGCAAAGATAACATTGCTTGATGAAAGCCTGTTAAAGACAGGAGTATTTCTACAGATTTCAGTGGTGTGCCCATGTAGGATATTTCTGGACAGAAGCTAAACGTTTAAGTGTATGTGACGATTTTTTTCCCTCAGACTTCTTTTCTGTACGTATCTCTAGCCCAGCAGTGAGAGAAGAGCAGTGATCTGTATGGTTTCTCTTTTCTGTCATTATTAACCAAACTGGAAGTTATTTTTTGCCAGGAAAAAATATTTTTCAAATAAATTAATAGAAAGAAAAACTTTAATTTTTTTGTTTATGACATAAGAATGGGGCTGACAGTCTTACTCCACTGTCTCTGGTGCATAATCTGGGATTCAGAACTACATCCCAGTCTCCCAGGTTTTCTGTTTGGGATAGTTTTCTCTTTTTTGTGTTCTGAAACTATCTAAATATCACAGGAGTGAATCTAGTTATTACCATTTTCAATTGTGGGGTTTTGGTTTTTTCTGTTTAGTCATACTTCAGAAAACCATTTTCTGGGGGCTCTTAATTAGTTCTCTGAAAATTAAGCACGCAGGCACCATAACTACCTCCCCTTCCCCCATGACATCCATCAGCGTTATTAAATGACTCTAATAACACCACAGTTGCCGGAAATCCTGTTGAGATTTAACAAGTGGCCATATGCTACTCTTGATTACAAAAAAAGCAGAGGGGAGCAAAACACACCTGAAAACCTGTCAAATGTGAGCAGAGCTGAGAGCTTACTACGTTCCCCCTTTTGTATCCCATAGCCCTGGGAGATCTTTTGCAAGGGGAGAACTCATTAGCTGCAAGCAAGGAAGTAGCGATACTCTGTGAAGAGTTGGGATCTGGGCACGTTTTCCACCATGAAGGCATTTGTTACTGACATTTTCCTATTTTCTCCCTGCAAATCTCCCCGGGTCCCGAACAGAAAAAGTCCATTTAGCATGTCACGTGTGAATTTGTGCCGGGAAGGAGAAGGTGCGGCGATGCCCAGGTCATTCGCCTCCTCTGTGCCTGGTTTGCTCTCGGCGTGCTCGTGAGAAGGAATCCTGTGGCCCCTGAAGGGCCAGAGAGCGGATGGAATACTAGGAAGTTAGTTTTTTAAAAGATCCAGATTTTAATGTGGCATCGCTCGTGTGTGGTTTTGCGGTTTGTGTATGCATAATTTTCTCTGAATTCCTAAGCTATTTCCTAGTTCTTCTTCTTTGAATTCTCAACATGTTATTTTCAGGTTTGTGTGTTTCTATTAGTAAACACACATTTCATTCGATATATATTTAATGATAGGCTATTTGGTGTCTTATACAAATAATTTCCCAGTCTTTTCCCCATTACAAAGAATTTGTCTCGGCCTTCGAAATGGAGAAATCTGTACGATGGAGGAAAAGCACTTTCACCTGGTGATACTGAAGGAGCCTGTGGATCCCAGCCCGCACTGCGGTTTGCAGTTTCGTGGCAACTGGGATCCCTTGCCTCATCCGGTGGCAAAACAACTTCTTGCTTCTCTGGGAGGTTACCAGCCCCTGCTTTAGAAGGTTTGAATGCACAAGCTTAGAAAATCCAGGGGGAAAAAAACCCAAGCCTAAGCTTATGAAGCGCCATTTAGTTTTGTGATTAAATCCAGTGAAGGTCAGGATTTGTTCCCAGATATTTAGAGAAGGCTTTACGAAACCTGGCCCTCATTGGTGCACAATGCACAACCTGCCCTTCCAATTTTTGCAAAGTCAGGGGTTTTTTTGCATACCCTATGCCTGCAGTTGCTTGCCGGAGCTGGTTAACCAGCCATGCAGTACAGCTTGCAATATAATTTCTTTCTATATTGTGGAAGCAATCAATTGTCTGTGAAACCCCCTGTTTTAAGATTAGAAAAGCACTCACTGTGGGACTGTAGAAACCTCAAAGGTCTTGACTGCCGGCTTTGGGAAACGTCCTCCCTATCTTTCAGGGAGAAGAGGTTGTATATGGTCCTTGATTCAACACACGCCAGATTCTCAACTCGCTGCCAACCGGTAGCATCCCCACAGTCAGACAAACTGCAGATGATCCATGGCTATTTCAGCACGGCTACGTTCATCTTGCAAGACCGCTATTTTTGCTGGACTAAGATCTGCCTTTTTTCTACACATTTGCTTTTATTCAGCAAATTAAACTGCTGGAAGCTGCAGCTGAACTTAGTAGCCAAGTCCATTCTGTTAGTCTCCAGTCTGCGATGCAGGATCTTTTCTTTTTTTCACCCAGAACATTCTGTACTCTCTTGTTATTACTCCCTTTAGGAATATATGATCATGCTCTTCTTAAAATATTTATATCACTTCAAGTATCTGTACCAAAAAATCCCTTTTCTTCTTTCTCTCTCTTCTTTGGCAGGACGTCTTCCCAGGGATGATGTGTCACTACCTGAAGACTAATCTCACAAAGGGCATATCAATTCTGAAGTGAGTCCGAGTGCTTCTTTTTAACAATTAGCATTCCTGTTTTCCCATGGCTCTTTAGTTTTAATAAGGTCTAAACATGTCAAGTGATTCTGGCATATCCCCTAAAGTATTTAACCACTTAAGGACAGACATAAAGATCTTCAAAAATGTCTGAATTAGTTCAGAATGAGGCGACAATGCCCCCGTTTTATCACTGAAATGCCATACCAAATTAAGCGTCAGACTTTCTGTCTTTCAGCGACTTCAGATCAGGACTTGGTGCCTTGTTGGATATGCATATACTTAACACAAGACACCTGGATGAATTCCAGGGCCACGCGGTGAGGTTATTTACCATGTGGTATACAGGTGGTGAGTCTAAATGATCTCATGATCTTATGCCCAGAAAATCTCTTGCTCTACATAATACTCTTGACCTTTTCCTCTGTCATTCATTTATCTGCACTCAGAAAAGGCTGGCATGTGCCTTATTTTATTGATGGCGTGCTGTTTGTCCTAGGATGATCGTTAACGTGCTGTAATTCTTCATATAGTCATTAGCGCACTATTAGAGACCTCAATCTTGATCTTTCTATGGTCAGTGGAAGAGTTTTACACTGGTTATTATTACCGTTATGCTGTCTTACACTACTCGGCAATCCCTGGGCAGGAATTACACAAAGGGTTACTTACCATCAAACCTGTACGCAGTAAGTTGGTGAAATGTGTTTCAGAGGTATAATTCACCCATCCACCAGAGCACAATAAAACACCATCTTTATTTCTGATTTTATTGGTTCTGTCTGCTCTCATCTGGTGCCTGAACATTTTACCTGTTCACGCTGCTTTTTTTCTAATGCAATAAAAAGAGCAGACAGGATTTTGCCCTTTATTTAAATGTTTTGCCACATTTAGAGGTAAATAACAGCCACTTTTTGTGCTATGTATTTTCAGACTTATCAGAGAAAGAAATGTTTTGATACTAAGCACGCTCTATAGGTTTAAGAGGAATAGTCTCTTCCTCACATCTTATTTCTTTTGCTCTTACATGAACCTGTATTTCTCTACTTCAAAAGCAATGTAAGTCTGTGAGAAGTGGTGTGAAGGAACTGCATTTCCTTACGGCATTTCCTTACGGTAGGTTTGTGCATTCAAACAGTTGTCAGAGGTCCCTGCCCCCC
>VYXH01001759.1:250010-269526 GCA_013397275.1 Burhinus bistriatus
CCCCCCAAAATCACCCCTCAACCCGCCTCCACACCACCTTACTTTGTCAACCCCTGCAATTGCTATGGAAGTGGACATGTGTGCCCTTATTCCTCTGGTTGACAGCTGCATTCCCAAGACAGCGGCAGCATCCGTTAGGTCTGGTGCACTGAACGCGTCCCCGTGCTCGTCCATCTGTTGGGAGAGTCCCCCCTCCCCACTGGAAAGGTGGCAAAGATGGTGCCCATCAGGTCGTGCCCTACTTGGGTAGTTTCCAAAGCGTGGTAGTGCCCAACTGTAGATCTCAGCCCACAAACGGGAGCTGAGGGTTGGGCACGGAGTCTTCGGTACTGTGTCCTCTGGCTTTGTAAGATACACCCCTGGGAGTCAGGCACCTGTGTTTCTTCATGCGTCTTAAAAGAAAAAGGGAGAGGAAAGATCCGGCTCCCAATCCCTACATAAACAGAGTTTAAATCATTGCCATTAGGAATTCAGTGAGCGGAGATCCTCACTTTCAAGCAGACGTGTCTTTTCGGGAACAAGCTGACACTCTGAGCACCAAAACAGATGACGGGAACCACAATAAAAAGCAGTGTTCTGCCAAAGCTAAAGGCAGAGGAGTCTGTCAGGGAGAATGATGGAGCAAGACGACTGGTATTGTAACAGGCAAAGGGTTAAAGAAGCGTTAACAGTATAAGAAACCGGGAAAGACTTTAAGGGACATAATGCTGTTTAATGGGGCAGAAACTGAGAGACAAGTGAATTACAAGCCAGTGTGATTAGCATTTCTTTCAAGACAATTTGTAAAAGGTGACAAGTTGTAGATTAAATGCTTTGATTTGCCTTTTTCTCACTCTGCCTGTGTACTTGTGTCATTCATTTAATGCAATAACCTCTACTAAACAGTCGTAGGCGCCAGCCTATTTTTGTTGACCTTAAAATAAGGAAAAAAGGTATGATTCTGGAATTCAAAGCATGCAGTTCTTTGCTGGCTAAAGGGCAAAATAAAGAAATATAGCTGAATGAAATTTTTTCATGTCACATGATGAGTCAAGGCTCATGCACCATAGCAAGTCCAAAACAATTCAGTTCATATAATTTCAGCCTATGTTTCAATTCTAAAACTGTATTAGAATGAAAATCTTTATTCCTAATTCTCACACAGTGGAGCTTAGGTGAGCCTCGGATTTCAGGTATTCCCACACTGGGAGTTATGGGAATTATTCTCTTTGTGACATAGAAGTACCTAGAATGAGAAACAACAGCAGTTTTGGGGTTTCTTTCTGCTTTCTTTCCTTGCCTTCTTATTCCCTTCTATGCAATGTGGCAGAAACGCAATCTAAGTGAATAGCAGAAAGGCACCCTACATTGAGTTAACAAGTGAGGGGAAAAAAAGTCAATCTTTCAGGCTTTAGAGGAGCTGATAGTGGGAGAAAAACTGTGCCTGCAATACAAAGCCAAGAGATATCAAACATCCTAAGATATGCTTTTATAAATCAACAAAGTACATAAACTAGGAAAAAAAATAAAAAAGCATTCCTCTGGACTGTGTCCCTAAGATGAGAAACTGTGAAAACCTGCAAGTGTAAAGTAAGTATGAGATGGTTGTCAGTGTAATGTCAGCTTCCAGCAGAACAGAAATAACTCGGAAGTCTTGGGATGAGTTCTCCGCTGCCGTGCACTGTGTACAGCCTTTTAATCAAAACCCAAAATGAATAGTTTCCAGCCAGCCACAAAATGCCACGTGTCAGACTATGCAGAAAGAGGACTACTGCAGAAATGCTGCTTTACCAGTATTTAAGATCTAAAACAAATACCAGAGGGGGATCAGCCTGAATAATGATCTTAGTTGCTTTCCTTTTTCCTTTCGCATAAAATGTATTTTGGCTTGTATTTTGCTTCAACATGCTTCTGTAAAGCCTCAAAGGATCCATCCTGGGAGCACTTCTAGGATTTGACCTTTAGATATTGACAAAGGAGATGCATATGCCTGTATTCTCATGTTCCATAGTATATATTGACAATAATGGCAGTTTTTCCATGTCTGTTGTAAATGATTTAATTTTTACATATTTTTATGACTTCATGATATAGCTAGTCTTCCATAATTTATAATACTTATGTCAATTCTTTTAATCTAGGGATTTAAATACTATACTGGACATTGATAAACACATTATAGCATTTAAACCAGTATACTGCACTGTCGTTCATCAGAAATGAAAAATTCACAATAATCTATGATGTGATGCTCTTAATTTATCCACAGAGGCAACACTGCATGCACTGCTTGACTGATAAGCCCGCTTTGGTCTCTTGTGGTCAGAGGTAATTCTTTTTCCGTATTAGCTGTGTGTTGGACTTTGGTTTTACCGATTTTGTCACTGGTGCCAGATTATATGTGGCAGCTTTGTAATGTGGCGTATCCTCTAATGGTGACTGCTCAGCCACTACCAAAGCAGTTTCAATTAGCACTTTGATTAAATGTAAAACTGAACTCCAGTGGTAGTAACCAGTGTCTTACTTATTTAATTGCTTTGTGCCCATGGAATTTTTTCCTTAGAACTTGTCCAGGGAAGGATATGAGATATACGTTTTACCTCTCTGTTTTTCTCTCTTTCTATGGTATATCACATCGGAGGGAGATTATTCACCTTTGCAAGCTGAACTAGTAGGCCTACGTAGCTTACTGAGAGGAATCCAACACAAAAATATTTAGTCTACTGGGCCCCTAGGAGAAACCTTTTGCCCTAGTTTTTGGAGCAATACCTATGAAAACATTTTTATAAAGTTCTCCTTTTAATTCTTTATTCTGCTCAGATACGTTAGATTGATACAAAAACCCTAACTATCTTCACCAGCCTCAGTGGAATGACTAAACTCTCTTCCAACTTTGCACCATCAAACCGTAATTATAATTACATTTATAATTATAATTAATTATAATTATATGAAATTATATCAGGTTATAGGACAGCCTGTTTCCTTTTCACTCAGACTCGGCAGTCTCTCTGCTTGCTTTGAATCACATATAAGGATACATGGGTCTCCAGGAACTTACTAGTCTAGAAACAGGGTCATTTGAGTTAACTAACATATTTTTGAAAGGCAAGGTAGCCAAGTCCATGACCCACAGGACTGTGCTTAGACCCACATAAATCTATTCCATAAACTGAAATGCGTTGAAATGCTGCGTTGGTGTATATGAGCATTAACAACCACATTTGCTTTTTCATACACTCCCCATTTGTTCTTCTAGCCATAGCAAAATCCAAATCAATGGGGTTTGTCCTAGAATTTTTTATGTGTGTGTGTATATATATATATTTATATATACTTACATAAAAAGGCATGGACAGATCTGAATATACTACTGTTAAATTAGTCAAGATTTAGCAAGCGCTCAGAAAGCAGACTGGCCGAACATGTAGAGACATTGCTATTAACTATATGAGTATCTATTTCAGATGAAATCAGGTTATTCTTCTGGACACATATTTTTCTCACACTGAAGATGCCTGGAAGCATAGCACAAGTAAATTAATTGCATGGTAACAGTTACAGTGCTCTTTTTTAAGTTCCTTTAATCGTTTCCTCCTCAAGTTCAGGAGGACACAAAGGATCAACAAACAGAGTAGAATAAATGAGAACACAAAGACACAAAGTTTATCTCTTTATACCTGTTTACCAAGGATGCATGACGGTGTTGCTGTCCTTGGAACAGATCCCTTGGACCTCTGTTGGCTTTGCAGCATCAAAACGTTTTCTGGTTTTGTTTCCTACCTTCATAGCAAGTCCTGGGTTTTGCTTGGGGATTTCAGCTTTTAATTAATTAATATCTGAATGAAGTTCAGATGAAGACTTTAACCTTGTCCTACTATAGCTGCGGTATGGGGCAAATGGGGCAAAACTGAGCTCCAGTAAAGACAGCCAAAGCTTTGCTGTTGACTCCGTTAGGCCAGTTTTCCTGCAAAGCCTCTAAATTTTAAGGAAACAGTTCCCTAGATGCTTGCCTTGAGATTGACTCATGATACGAAATATTGAGTCATGCAGTGTGTGATCCCATTAACGCCACCTATAACGTCTTGCCTTTATATTATACTAGGGCCACATAATTATCAGTGAAGAATACTGAATTGTGGATAACGATCACAGAGAATGAAAACTACTCTGCTGACTTCAGTAGGATCAGGATTTCACTTAGTATAATCTTGTCTGTACAAGATCATGGCATGTACATGGAGGATGCGTAGAGTTTTAGTGTATGAAGTTTTAGTGTACTTGTATTTATTATGTTATTTGGACAAAGATTTAACTTCCAATTGGGGTAAACAAGTTCTCAGGAGTAAGAAATCCCATGAACTTGAATGAAACCATGCTGATTTTCACTGCCTGGACACCTGGTTTATTGTGTATGTTTATTGTAGTATTATGCTTATTATTTTCCTGTTCACCAGTTCAGTTTCTGCTCCATCCCAAGTATGCGCGGATGGTAGGCTGAAAGAACAACGGGGACAAAAAATATGCTTATTCAAAGAAACATCAAAAGGAAGATCAGTAAGATACTTAAAAAGAGAAAGGATAGGGTCAAGAGAGATTGAATAACCTCACTGCTGCTTGCTCCCTTCCACTCAGTGACACAGGACAAGGACAGACCTTGCTCAACGTCAGCTGAAAGCAGCAGAAAACATTAAGGCAGCTTGTGGACCTACAGCACCTGAGAAGGGGTGTGCTGCATTTCTAGAGTGGCCAGAGTTGTTTTCTGGAAGCGTGAAATAGCAAGTAGTAGTTAATTTGCTGACGTTGGTAGGTATTTGTGGAGGGTATCAGGCGTGAGTTCGTGAACCCATGGTGAGATATCTCGTGAAGGACATTTATAGCCCTGCTGCTTGCAAAGCTGCATTTAGTCACATTGGCTTCACAATCTGAATCTTCGTGCTTAGGGCTGACAATAGCATTTTTCTAACATTTTCTTGATACGGGGACTGATAACTCCATGCTTCATAACTGCCGAAATGCTTGTTCTCCACAGTAGGGACTGGAACAAATGTAGCAGTTAAGCCAAATAATAAAAGCAGAAAAAAAGGAGCCAACTTTCCTTTTCTTACTGTGACCTTTAGAAGGCAGTCAGATAGACTTTTTCCATTTGAAGTGTATTTAGGAAGGGACAAGGTAGTTTAGTTTTTTGTGAGTAAGTTGAGCAGGTCAGTCAGCTTTGATGTATTGCTCAGTGAGGTGGAAAGATGTATGCACTACATACGTAACATCCGCAGCTCTCCAGCTGGGGTCAGTGCCACTTGCCTTCAGCCTCCGCTGGTGAAGCTCTGGTTTTGTTTGCCTCACCCGAGAGGAAAAGGGGGTATAACTTTTTGTGGGTTTTTTTTTCAGATTAAGCCCGAGGGGGAGATATTTACTATTCAAATGACAAAAAGTATCATTTCAACCATGGACAGAGTGGGATGTAGATGTTACGGTGCTTTGTGCTTAAGGGAACCCATTTCTGCAGACTGTGAAGACCTGGGGTTTGGGCACAGGCAACCACAGGAACATTTCGGGTGATGGTGCTCTAAGATGCACTTGAGGGCGCCTCTGTTTCCTTCTTCCCCCCATGCTGCTCCTTGGAGGTGAAGGTAGTTGCCCACACTGAGGGTTTAGTAAGTGAGACTTGCGTTGTATTTCTATTAGTAGAGCTGCAGTTATGGAAATTTCTATTCCAAAAGAAGGCATACGCTTCCATACAGAGAGAGAGAAAGAAAGAAACAAACAAAAACGTCAAAAAATAAAAGGCAGCATTCATATGCCAGTGTGGCAACCAAAGAGGTAAATGAATGAAATACCAACAGAGGAGAGAGGAAGGTCACTATCCCAAGGGAGAGCAAAGCCAGATGGCTGCAAGCACAAATTAAGAATTCTGCAGATATGAATTTTACTCTCACCCTTTGATTTTTTTAGCGTAATTTGCATTGCCGTTTCTTTTCATGGCCATTGGGAGGTTGGTAAAGGGCCAGATTGCTCTAAAGGGAAAATATTCTAATGTGTACATACAGCGGGATACTCAGAGATACGGTTAACATTAAACCTACTCAGATCATTTATGTTTACTAGGATGACAACAACAATAAAAAAGCCACCTGAGGGTATCTTACATTTGAGATGCAAATACCCTCTCCCTTTCCTTGTATAACTACAAAGCATGTGCGTAGATCTCCTAGATGTGGGCTGGACACCACCTATGCTTTAATTTAACTATGTTTCTGTGCTGAATCAAAAAGTTTTCAATGGCGAAGTGAGAACATTTTGGCTTTGAATGGGAAGAGGAAGAGACTTTTCTTAATAACTGCGACTAGCTGTTTCAGAAATAAAACAAATATTTACTGCACAATGATTCCTGGTAAAAATAAAAAAACTTACCGTAATCGTGGTTAACAGGAAATATGCATAGATGTACACTTGAAACCTTTGCATTTCAAACACCAGAGAATACTTTTTCCTCCCTATGGAAAAGCTAATGTAGAATAAAAAATAGTTAGTTAAACTCTTATTCATGTTTACGTTAATTCTATATAATTGAATAACCTGTGTTCCAGATTTTGTTTCACTTAACAACTTTCAAGTTTTTCTTCTGCTGTATTGAGTTTATTTTCTGGACATATTCAATTTTGCTTTCACAGGAGATAAAAATAATAAAAGAAAGCTTATGGTAGAACAGCAGGAAACAAATATAACTGTCTACAAGAAATGACACTCGCACATTTTTCATTGATCCTTGAAAAATTAGATGAGCCTTGGACTTACTTTTGGATTTATGTGTGCTGGTTGTGCTAATATGTTAGGGTGTTCCCAGAGTACCCTAAAGAAACAAATTCTCTGTTTTGCCTCCTGTTCGTGGTAGGAGCAAAGAAGAACAAAATGAAATATCAGACTCAAATGCTTAATAAACTGATAAACCTATAGGAGAAAGATGTTTTCTGCTGCATCATTTGTCATAAATGAAATTATTAAGATTAAAAAAATCAAAGTTAGTGGCCTTTTCCAGAAAGGGGATAGACACAGTAATCTTAAAACAGTTATTCCTTCAGTCTTTCTAATCTCTGAAGACAACTAAATTAACACAGAAATCGGAGCTCTCATGCACCCTACAGCCAACTGTTCCCAAAACAATGAAAACACTTATTGATTCAATTTATTACGAAGTCTGTCCTGAAGCAGAAAAAGTGACTCTACACTTCTTTATTTAGCACCCTTGGACTGAGGTTTGCTGTCTTGTATGGTCCCATTGAAGAGCAATAGAGAGCAGTAACAAGGCTCACTTAATACAGCCTCATAAAATCCGCATCGGCAAAGTCTGATATTTTTTTCTCTTCCTACCTACTGTATTTGACTGTCTGGTTTATGTATTTATTTTTAATTCTGCAGTTATGGATTTACCAGTTATCACATAGAAGACAAATAACAATATTGATGCTTTCTCCATGTTTGAAGTCTACTATGGATGTGGCTTCGGGTTTTTATATTTACAAGCAACCCTCAATTTATGTTCATACTGTGCATTTTACTTTATGAAACAGAGAAAAAAATCCTAGAATCATTTAGGTTGTGAAAGACCCTTCAGATCGAGTCCAATCATCAACATAACACTGCCAAGTCCACCACTGAACCACGTCCCTCAGCACCACATCTACGCATCTTTTAAATACCTCCAGGGATGGTGACTCCACCGCTTCCCTGGGCAGCCTGTTCCAATGTTTGATAACCCTTTCAGTGAAGAAATTTTTCCTAATATCCAATCGAAACCTCCCCTGGTGCAACTTGAGGCCGTTTCCTCTGATCCTATCACTTGTTACTTGGGAGAAGAGACCGACCCCCACCTCGCTACAACCTCCTCTCAGATAGTTATAGAAAGCGATAAGGTCTCCCCGGAGCCTCAGTGCATTCTTTGTCTTTTTATACAGAAGCATCATATTTGGGCTCACTAATTTTGCTAAGAATAAGAACTAAAGCTGACACACTGAAAGGGAAAATGCCACTTACACTTCTCCACATATGCTCTAGAAATGGTCCCTAGGGAACAGAATGCATAGAGCTGTCGTTCATCGAAAAACACAGCCAAATTGTTGTGAAGGAGAGAAAGTCAGCGGGGTTTTATTCAAGGTGCTACTACAATGCGAAGACAGACTGTTCTGAATACCCTTTTCCAAGAAATTAATTTGATGGAGAATACTAGAAAAGACAAGAAAAAATACAAATAGGTAGAGGTTCCCAAATGCACCCAAGATAGGAAACTGGACTGTGCAGGGAGTGTGGTTGGTGCTTGGACAAAATTCAGTCTTCTGCAGGGGTCCAGAAAGAGCCTAAGCCCTTGGAAGACACGTTCAGGCTGATGGTATGTGCATGGGATACCACCTGCTGACCTCACTCACAGTGTATTAAAGGCTCTGGATCCTCCAGCTGTACCATTATGGAGCACGCGAACCTCCTATTGATTTATCAGCTCTTTATAAGTGACATAGCTGAAGTCAGATTTTGACTTTGTTTTTTATTTTGGTGTTGGGGTAAGCTGAAAAACATTTCGGAGTCCCAGCATTAGCCTTGCCATGCCCTTGCAATACAATTTTAATCTAGCAATATTCATATCAAAACTAGGTTGTCTAGATTACATTTGTCCTCTCTGTGAAGGACCTGAGTTCAAGTTCAAACATGACAGTAACGTTATAATTTGTCACATCATTAAGTGTGATCTCCTCTCTTAAACGTCATCATGCAATGCAGACTCTCCTTCATTTGGAGAAGGAGACAGCAGGGAGTGTGGTTGGCACTTGGATAAAATTCAGTCGATGCCCCATCCCTGGAGACATTCAAGGTCTGGTTGGACGGGGCTCTGAGAAACCTGATCGAGGTGAAGATGTCCCTGCTCATTGCAGGGGTGATGGACTAGATGGCCTTTAAAGCTCCCTTCCAACCCAAATAGTTCTATGATTCTAAGTCGTACGTGAGCTTCTCTTTGGAAACTGATGTGGTACCACAGAGCTGCCTTCAAGCCAGCTCAGCTGGGCGGCGAGGAGTTGCCTTGCTGAGCATGGGGACTGACCCCACTGTAACGCAGTTATCCATCCTGAGAGGGCCTGCAGCTCATAAACTAACATTTCAGGAATCAAGAAATCTCCAAAGTGTTTCTAACAACACACTCCATCTCTTCTTGTCACTTTTTATTCAGTGCAAGTAAGGCAATTTTTGAGATGGACAATGAAAAGCAATACGTAAAACCTAAGCCAAATGATCATAAATGGCCCTGCTGAGAAACTAGATCATATGTAATTTAATGGAGGCAGAAGGTCATTCTAAACACATTAAATAAAACAACACAAAGCAAACAGCCAAAGCAGATCCTTATGTCACTGTGGTATTGAGATTGAAAGATCATACACTTAAAATAAGTTAAAAGGAAAAAAAAAACCCAAACCCAAACCTGGGAGGAGGGGTCATTAACTCCATTTAACATTATGCTTTTAAAAAAAAGTAGTAACTATTTGGCATATAATTGAGGAGGCCAAGCCACATATATCTGCAAAATATTTACAAACTTTAAGTGCTCGACAAACAGAAAGCCAGGTTTTTCTACATAAGTGCCATGCTAAGCACCCAGAAGTAAAGCACCAAAGTCATCCATCACTCTCAGGAGTCCTGCATTCATCCTGTTTTGGAGTGCACACCAATAATTCTGATTGAGATTAAGAACAGCGTTTAATAAGGGAAGAAGAATGGGACCTATCACCTATATTAAATATTGCCAGGGTAAACACAAGAGAGTGCTGGCTATTTTATCTCCTTTGAGAGTTGAAAAGATACATGTGCATGTTTTCAGAATAGTATTCCCACAGAATATGTGTGTGCATTTTCAGTCACACAGGGATTACTTTTTTTTTTAAAATGTAGCTTTTTCAGCAATGTTTGAAAATGTTTCCTACAAATGAACTTAGCATGCATCCATATGTTAGACTATTATTGTTATTTTAATTGCGAAGAAACATTGAAGGAGTCACTAGCAGTGGTATTTTATGTGGCAACAGCACATTTAAGGCTACCATTTAAGTCAGCTGTGTAGGATATAACCAAAATTGGAGGCACTGTGTCTTCATTCACTGTCATTCGGTTTTGTATATATACTATATGCACCATATATGTAACTGAAGATGTTAATGGTATTGCCACATTTGAGGTGGGATGCCCATCTCACTGACCTTAGATTGTCATGTGTCACGTTTGGAAACCAAGTAGCAGTAGATAAATTATGCAGCACTCTGGTGGGATGTGACACATCTGAAATTTTCTAAATGTGAACGATCAATGTTTCCTTAATAAGAAAAAAAAAACAAACAAAAAAATCCCCAAAAACCCCCACAAACCCATCTTTTAAATCACTCTTTGCAGCTTTGTGATCTTTATCTAACAGAACAGCTCTGCAAGGTCCAGGTGACTACACTTATCCACCGATAGCTGTACGGTATTTGATCCAAACTTGGTGGCATAAGCATCCCATTTGCACAGGAGAAGGGTGGTTTGATTGTGTATGTTTGCCACACCGTTCCGCACACTCACTTGAAGATGAGCACAAAAATATTAAACTGTTTTTCAGTATTTGAAATTGAAATTTTCGGAAGTACACTGCTCCGCCCCCAACTAGCGCCCTCTGCAGCTGGTTTTCAAAAGAGGCAAAAAGGCAAGAAAGAGGCACAACGCTGCCGCTGTTCCATACAACATGCCAGACGCTAAGCAATATGATGTGCACCCAGCGCAGGCTCCACCGCCAGGCTCCACATGCACCCCCTCGATGCTGCTCCACACAACGGTTTTCAGAGACAGCGTTGGACAAGACTTGAAAACCCGCAAGAGCACAAGTCTCGCTGGCTTTTCCTGCTGCAGAGCCCAGCTGAGCCTGAAGGACTCTTCCAGCACCTCTCTATTACCCTGCACATCTGCGGGATGGAGGACCCCATTTCCCTGCAGATTTCTTCCCTCTTGAACTCCACAAACTTACCCCTGTGCGCAACAGAGGTCAAGTGTTCACTGGTGCTCCGGATAGTCCCGAAATCGATGAAGGAGCTGTAGCTTTTCTCCATCACTGGTATTGCATCAAATCGCCTTACTGCAGCTAAAAAAATTCAGTGAGACTTCCCTGCTGTCTTTAGTTGTCTGTGATTGTCAGGCTCTTCTACTAGTTTTCATCCCCTAAAAATGTGGTTTGCTTAATTTGAACGTGAAATGCTTATTTTCTATAATTTGAAGGAAAACTTGGCATTAATCCAACCTGCATAACTCACGATTCCCACCCCACACAAGAGAAAAATCACCCACTCCTTTTTTTTTTTTTTTTACCTTGCCCTCCCATTTAGTGGTTTTTCAGATCACTCTGTTCCTCTGGATTATCCCGTGGCACTTGCAGTGAGTCTGTCTTGGAGGTATTCAGCGAGACAGATGCTTTATTGAAGAATCAGATGTCTTCCTGTTGGGGCAATTTCTGCTTGAGTTAACCGGGCTGCTCTTTCCATGTTTTTCCCAGCTTAAGGACCTGCCAAGTGCTAGCAAACTACATTCCGTTTCATTTTAAAATCTTCAAAATATTCAGCATGCATAGAAAGCTAAAAAGAAATTCAGAGCTTATAGTCTTTGTGTAAGTGGAACTATGCAATAATACTAAGAAACATTATTTAAAAGTGATAAAATAAATTATAATTCCCACAGTTTCACTGTTTATGTCTGTTAGTCCAGAATTGCACTCACCACAGACTATAGAATAACTATATTTTCTTTACTCAACAGGATTTCTTTTTCCCCACCACATATGCTGTTTGGGACTGTGATGTAAGTAAGTTCATCTTCTTAAAATTTTGCAAAGCAAAATCTGAATCTGTTGTTTGTAGCTCAAGCCCACCTCTAACGTAAACGTTACTGTGTTAGCATATACTACTAAGAAAGCACGAGAGAGACTATTTAAAGTTACATTATGTACATTACGGTATCTAAAGTTTTCCTGTGTGTGAATTTCTCCCTTAAGCAAGCAGCAGTGTGATGCAAACTGGCTGTTTCATTTCTGAGTGTTGAGCTGGCACGCTATAATCAGTCTATCAATTTTTCTCACAAAGTCACATTGAATTTATTGTTTCCAATACATCGCGACGCGCGAGACTTATGTGAGCCAGTGTGAGATGAGGTGCCAGAGAAAAAGTTCAAAATAACTCAGATGGAACAGTTTTAAGAGGGGCTGTTATTTTCAACACCGAAAAAGATCAGATGTTTACTGCTTGAAATCCGCATTTGAATTTCTGTATGAGACAGTGGAATGGGATGCATTTAATTTATCTCAGTGTTCACAGATGAGAAAATTCAAAAGCAGTTTAAAAAAATTGAAAGAAAGTCAAAATTAATATAACTTACAGATCCTGCTAGCCTCTTCTAGCTAAAAGTACACCCCTCATCAATAATGAAAAAGAATTTTAATGGATTTAGCAAAATCTCTAGAAATTTAAACAAACAATGAGAAAAAGTTATTTGGTATTTCACACTTTTGGAGATCTGCAGAGCATTTTTCCCTCCTGCTTAGAGCATTACTGTGAAAGAGAAATAAAAAATAAAAAAAACATGTGGAGCTATGTTTCATGCAAACAAGGTTTACATAGCCACAAAAAAAACCCAAGATTTTTTTTCTTTCAAAATAAAAGAGTGACAGAAAACGTCAGCACCCTTTTGAAAACAGAAACCCACAAGTAGACTGGCCACTGCTAAAGGACAGTTGCGAAAAAAGCAGCATGGTCTTCCATTTACTGGAAATTGTTCAAAAGGTGGCTGACCGCATCGTATTGTCTCTCACCCAGTTCTTACAATGGTATTAAACAGAATCACGAGGAGCACTTGTGGTTGCCCTAATATTCCTTTGACAAAGAGTTGTTTGCCAGCCGACACAGAGAGCGAAATACACGCGGGAAATAGGAACTCGGAGGAGCTTGTCCTTACCAGACACTAAGTACATGATATGGTATGGTGCGGTACGGTATTTCAGATATAAACAATAGGCTCATTTGAGGTTATGAACTTTCTTGGGATACCATCGGGGGGGAGGAGGGTTGCCAACAGCAGCTCCTGACTGATTGGTTTATGGGCAAAGGTTTGTGGGCATGACTTCATTTCTCAGTCAGAGACACACTCATGGAGAACTGGGGGATGTTTTTAGGCTCCTCCAAGGTTTCCAGGTGCCTGGCAGTGCTGTCGGGGCTGGCTCCTGCCCCACCGTTCATACAGCCGTTTCTCAAGCAAATGCAGAGGCTGCCTGTACAGCATGCATACAATAAAGCCACCTCTTCCCAAAATACCTGACCTAACACACCTGTGTGAGACGGCCACTGTCCTATGCAAGGACCGGTTAGTGCATCTGGAGAGCTTTTGTTTTCTATTACGCAGCATGATTTCTGTTACACAGCTCGTACCTCTGACTGAGAAATGTTGGGTGGAAATACAGCATCCCTGTATGGCATCTCCAAGTAGATCCCAGGTTGGTGCCTCCTCCTTTCAACTCTCCCCTTATTGCTCTCCCTACTGATACAACCCTACATTGACAGAGCACCCTCCAGTACCACCCGTACACCAGCGATGAGTTGGCCTGAAGAGCAGGCGCACAATGAGAGGGGTGGATGTCTTCTAAGTGTATGGATGCCTCAGGGACAGACTGCAAAACCTTCTCTCAACATTAAAGAGTACTTCAAACTCCATAGCTTCATCTTCTGCAAGCTGTCCAAGGGAGCCTTTAGTTCAAAAATGGGAAACCAAGCTGGTAACTGGTGGGCTGTCAGGCTGGCTGGAGCACACGGACCCGCAGGGAGGCTGATGTGACCAGAGGAGCTCAGCTATGGCACTTGACACCTCCGTTGCTCAGCCACACACTGCAAAATTTGTTTCTCTTCCCTTGGCCAAAATGAGAGGAAGGATCTAGCACAGGGTCAAAGCTCAGTGTCGCAGGCTAGCGTTCACACATGAAATGGTTTTAAACTAAAAGAGACTTAGATTCAGACTAGATATTAGGAAGAAATTTTTTACAATGAAGGTGGTGAAACACTGGCCCAGGTTGCCCAGAGAAGTGGTCAATGCCCCATCCCTGGAAACATCCCAGGTCAGGGTGGATGGGGCTCTGAGCAACCTGATTGAGTTGAAGATGTTCCCCGCTTATTGCAAGGGGGTTGGACTAGATGGCCTTCAAAGGTCCCTTCCAACCCAAATCATTCTATGATTCTATGAAATTCATTTGGTGGCGCTTTTCTGCTGAAGCACAGCAGGCTTTGCCAAGAGGAGAAGAAAGACGTGAATGCCCAAGTGGAGACTGGCACTGGCTGTGTTACGCGGAGCCACATGGGCAGCCGGCGGTGCTGTTAGCGAGGTGGAGAACTTGCTCTGTATTCCTTAAGCAGTATTAAGACACTGGCCGTGAGCGTTTAATATTCATTTTAGGTTTAAAACACCACAGCAACTGATATCAATATGCATTATGCAAAATAACCACAATATCTGCAGGCTTCAAAACAAAGATAAACAGTGCTGTTTTCCTTTACTTTTTTTTATATAATTTTATATAAATAAGATTAATAATGCTTGCTGACTTTTTATTCCTTAAAACTCTAGGCCAATATTATGCTACTAACTAGATTTCAAAAGCAGAAGGAGATGAAAGTGATAAATTAAAAATGATGCCCAATCTTTGCATATTTAGCTTTCCACTACAGAAATCCCTGTATTTATCCACATGGTCTTCTACTTGTATTATCTTGTATTTTGTTTCACTCTGATCTCATTACCATAACCTAAATCTAACCTGTTCTGCTTTTCTCACTAAAACCTGCTGTCATCTTTTCTCATGACATTAGCATGGGACACATTTTTATCAAACAGATAATGGCAAAACAAATTGCATTCTCTTCTTTCTGCAATAAATAGTATGATCTAAAGTTCACAATTTTGGGAGCTGAAGCTGTGAAACAGGATGATACAATTCATGAGTAGCTTTCAAAATGATGACTACTGAATTGGAGGTTAGTTGTGGCTCCAAAACTTGTGAGTTTTCAGAATTAATAAATAGCTGTGTTCTTTAAGAAAATTTATTTTATCAGCAGTTCTATTTTTGTGAGTCAAAAATATACCTAATGAGGGACAAAAAATAGACTGCAGGTTTAACGTGAGCCACTGTATAGACACTTAAGTAAAAAGCCAAACTTGGATATTCTTCTTGATAACTCTTTTTCTCTTCTTTTTTTGCATAAATTGACAGGTTCATATAGTTACCTATGTAGCACAAGTTCAGTCTGCTTTCTGTGATATTCATTTCTATGGAGTTTGACTACTCTTGTTAAGGGGAAATTACATTAAAGCAGGGGAATGAGAAAAAAAAAAATCTCTTGGCCAATGTAAAGATCAATTGCTTACTAAATATAATTTCCATTTCTAGGGCTTCCTCCACCCATAAGTAACTGATAACCATTGTATTAGATACTGTGCATAATTCCAGCAGGGGAGCTCTTAGCCATCCTCAAAAGCTGTAAAAGTCCCTGAATTTCCCCAATGGGCAAGCTTATCCTGACCAATTGCTTACCCAAGGAACTCACTACTAATTGGTTTGGTCTTTATCAGATCCAAAAATCGAGCTGTTCTTTTTCACCTGTAGAAAATACATATTGTTGTAAAATGTCACCAAAACAGAAACTACCACTTAAGCTTTTTTGCCCTTTCTTAGCACACGAGGAAATAGCAGTCCGTGGGGTTAAAGTGCCTTATTCCTACTTTTCGCTGGTCTTGGATCAACCTATGTGTCATTTTAGATCTTCCTGACACATCTGCTTTTTTTCAGTGGAATCACAGCAAAGTGAAGTTAGAGTAAAGCAGAGGTGAGCCAAACCCCAGCTGTTTATATGATCTTTCACACTGTGCACCTCATTGGGAATTGCCTATTCCCTGTGCCATCTGATGTTAGATCAGATGTGATTCAGAGGACATTTAAAGGTTGGTGGAACAATTTAGGCATGTCCAGACAACGATTCAATGCGTGCAGGCAAAACCTGTAAGTTTTTCATTCTCGTATGATACGCTATTGGCCTGGGAAGAGCTAGCCTAAATTTAGATGCACCTCATTGCCTCTTCTTGTCTTTTTTTTTTTTTTTCCTAATAGGAAATGTTATCTGCAATGAGTTTTAGCATTTTAGTAAGAGAAACCACAGGAACTCTACAAGCTATGCTCAGTCCAGACACGCATGATTCGCTTGCCTTGCCCATACAAATCAATTGCAAGAAATTTGTATACTTTTCCAGAAATACTGGCCTTACTGGACATCATCTGTTCGTTTGCGGTAAATCCAATATATCTTATAAACACTGGGCTAACTACTGGTGTATTAGATGCTTACTCCTGTCCAGGAAATCCCAAATAGAAAGATGCTAACCCAGGCAGAAGTGGGAGGAGAGGAGAAAAAGACTGGTTTTTTTCATCCTGATCTTCAGGCATCAATGACACAAAACCCGCTAGCCACAGTGCCTAATGGAATCGCTGTAAATAGGGACACCTACTCATGGGAAGCCGTGCTTGCTTTATACAAAGCAATCTCATGACTGTTACACTTTTAGCAAAAGCCGTTGGATAATATCCTGGATATTCAGCTTTAGCTGTGACTCAGATGTGCCAATTTCTAATTACCCAGCAGCACTACGATGTACTTTTAGGACTGAAGACTTTGCTCAGTACGCAATATAAGACAGCTGAGCACCTGCTCAAAGACTTTTGAAGTCAATGAAAGACTCTAATTCCTACTGATTTCAAATACAGTGGAGGAAGACCACGCTGGAGTCCACTCTTGCAAGGCTATGTAGCTATAGCTGACTCATTCTGCATTGAGGAATAGGTCCTCTGTGCAGTACATGTGTGCCGACCAAACCTTTAATACAAGCTTTAATATTTAATATTTATTTTACAGCCACAGCGTTGATAAGGGAAATGTGTTTAGAGCAATGCAAATTTTACAGTAAGTGATCTTCCAGCCTGGATGCTGGGTTTATTAGACAGCATATCTCCATCTGTAAGTAATTACTTACATTTGAACTGTTAGGGTTATCAGGAGAAGATGAAATAGACAATTTGAGAATGGAAATATTGTTTGGACACCATCTCACCAAGTATAGGGATTGTAATGATCTAATCTAAAAAGAATCAACATGTGAGATTTAAGTAAAGATTCTTGATCTGGCAATAACAGGTCGTATGACTCACAGTATCCCTGGCTGCCTTCACATCACACCCTGTGGCCCTTCCAGTGGTGTGCGGGCGCTTGCCCTAGCTACATTATCTCACCTAACCTGAGGTGCTACTCCTATCAGCCCAAACCATATTCTGGTTTGGCCCACGACCTTTCAAATAATTCAGGATGAGGACAGATAAGCTCAGGGATAAATAAAGGTCTCTTGGAAGACAAACTGTTTATTTCATTACTATGAGGTAAATTAAATAATCTTCTTATCGTTACGGTTTTTGTTTTCTTCTGCTTACTTGGATTTTTGCTTTTTGACTTTTGCCAGTCTTGGCACATTTAACTTTCAATATTTTCATCCTCTGCCTTTTCCAGGCTGCTTCTGGTTCAGCTCACTTAACGGTTGTTAGCTTTAGCATGATATTTTTTAATTTAGATAGCGTCCCCTTCCATTTACCATCATTCCTAATTGCTACATGAAGGTGAATTCCCATCTGTAAACAAGCAGGGATTTGTTACCCTGGCCAAGAGAAGCAATCACCTGTGCATACATTTCAAAGTGTCAGCTGATACTTTATAAACCTTTGTTTTCACTGAGCTCGCAGATCACTTGCAGTACAACATTTGGGGAGCTGGAAGCTTGTCTTAATGATCGTTGCTCATGCACATGGTTACTGGAAAATCATTCATGAATATTGAATCCAATTATTATGAACAGGTGCAACCAAGTAACTACATTTCATGCTCACTGAGATATCACAAACACTTAAATCTGATAAAGTTAATACACAAATATACACTCTGGTACACAACAATAACTTCATGTACATTCATGAGAATGCAAATATAATGATCATGATTCTCAGTTTTGAGGTCGTGATCGTGATTCATTTTCAGTAATTTTAAACAATTATTTCACCTCATTGCTTAATTCTTTCTACAGCTGGGAATCCAGCAAGAGGAAAAAGCTTGTCATAACTCCTTTCTTGCTAAAAACTGAGGTTCATTTAGGTCCCTGAGAGAAAGAAAGGAAGAGACTGGTTCATATTAAAAATCTTTCACAGCTGTACTGTGCTGAAATTGCCAACAGAAAAAAAGCATTAGAGTGGGATCACATCCCAGGCTCCCTTTGGAACTGGACCAAAAGTCAACCATGGGCGCATACCTGAGCACATAGACGTCCGGCTACAAAACCTTTACCAACAGTTGTGTTTTAGAACGTACAGCTTCTGGGTGGCCAAAGCCAGTCTGCAAAACCGCGATACCACCAGTGTCAAGCTGGACCTACCAGAAACTTCTCAAGATCCAGCTTAAAGTATTTTCCATCACTGCAGAAATTAGAAGGCCAGTCCAGAAACACTAGCAAACTGCTTTTCTGATTTTTCTTCCCAAATTAATTTCATTTGCCAGCTTGTCTTTTATCTTGCATACTTCTCCCTACAACATATGTATTAAAAACGATGTGTGCCCCTTTTAGACTGCTTCTACCAAACTTAACTTTCTGAGTGGCTTTCAGAATCATAGACTTTCTTTTCTACCTAAAATTCTAGTAGCCCTTCTCTGCAAATATTTTTGTTTGAATTCCTCTTTCCGGAGCAAGGGTAACCTCAACTGGACACAGACTTGACCAGGGTGTTGTTCAGCACCATTAACACTTTTTGCTTTGGAAGCACAAGCGGTGAGATGCTGCCACTGCTCTGCTGTGATTGCACATTGCATTCACAAGGGAAAGATGTCTTTATGAAAATTGGTCTCTTCATTTTTATGCTTCATAGTTCCCACTAAAATTATTTTGACCAGAAATAAGACTGAGCAAAAAACGAAACGTTCAGCAATCCTGATAACCTTGTAGAAATTGTTGTTGTTGCTGACCTGAGCCCTGGGGTGAAAGTTATAATCATAACAGCAGTAATAATAGCAATACTAATAACCTCTAATAACACTAGAAAAAGTGTCTTCCTATATTTGAGGAAAATGTCTATAGGGAACCTCCAAGTTACATCCTTGATACTCACTTGCTTTCTATATATAAAAATTCCTTATACACTCCTCACCGGGCATTTACATCAGTTCAATCTTCTATCTGTTGGGCAATATTCTCCCTCATTATTTCCAAGGTGATAGAGAAGAACTCTGCAATTGGCCTTCACTGAGCTCCACTCACAGTATCTCTCACTCTTTTCATTTTTTTACCAGCAAGGAGAAAGATGAAAAAAAAAAAAAAAAAAAAAAGGTTTTTTTTTTTTTGCAAAGGAGGAAAAGGGCCC
>VYXH01001759.1:269576-284125 GCA_013397275.1 Burhinus bistriatus
AAGATGAAAAAAAAAAAAAAAAAAAGTGTTTTATGATCTATGCAAGGGCTGAAAGTGGCCTGCAGAGACATATTTTGGATTAACTCTGGTTACGTAAAACCAAAATCAATTAGGATTTCCTCCAAACAAAATTAAAGGAGGAGATTATCAAATTTATTTAAATACTCAGATTAAGGTCTGCTCCTCAAGGTTTTACCTTTGGCACTTCTCTAAGCAACGTGAAATGCAGACGACGAGTAATTGTGATAGACTGCACAGAAGAGTACTTGGAGGATGAATTCATTCCCCCATCCAAATCAACACCCACACCCAATTTGCGATTGACTTGGACAAGGACAAAAATTCACTTTAGACTGTCAATACTGTCCAGTTACCAGGCGGGTGACTTGGACTACCACTATTTGCCTTTCTAATATTTAGTGGGCATCTGCTGGACAGCTGTAAGATCACACCTTTTAAATTAAACTTTGTGGAATTACCTAGAAGATGCTGTTTCTTATTTTACATTCTACCATCTCTCCTAGAGAACATAACACTATTACCCATATGTCATCTGCTTATTGTTCTGGAATAATGCAGACCAGAGGACTGACTCCCCACTGGGGTACTTCATATTCATGCTGCTGTAATATTATGTTATCAGTTAAAAATCGGAGTAATATAGTGGTGAATGAAACTATCCATACATTACGGCAGCCTTCAGCACATGTTTTCTATCAATAAAGGGAAGCCAAGTCACAGATGGTTTTTACACTCTTATAATTAATAATCATGGTATCATGTTAGTGTCATCTTAACGTAATAAAAGTGAATCTATAAATCATATTCAGCATTTTTACAGCATCTACAATGACTGCTTTTTGCAGAAGTGTACAACTCTGACAGTAAGTCTTTTTGAACTGCATTCAAGAGAGTAATTTCAATTTACTGTTTGTTTTCTTTAATATTATTTATGGAGTGGCATAGTTAATTGTTTTTGTACATAATTTTTAGGTTAGATTACTTTTACTGTTTTTAATTCTGCATTTTCTTTCCCAGCTTTCAAAGCAAATCTATTCTAGACAGGATGATGTCTTGCATCACTTCTGAGGTGGCCTAAACTTTGAACAGCCTGAAGTGCACAGCAGTCCCAAATCCAACACTGTATTATTTTCGTGGGCAGCCCAAACCCCGTCTGATACAAAAACATCATCTGTCCTTTTGAGGCTATGTTTAGGATGGCTTCTGCAGAACAATGGAGACATACGTACCCTATATGGGTGTTGGTGAAATGTATCATTGTATGTACAAGCATTTATTTTAGTGTTTTGAGATGCTTCCATTTATTTCTCTTGCCTGAAAAAGCACAGGCACATTTCAAATTGAGCACACGCTTAGTCATTCTTTTGAATCAGGGCAAGATTCTGTCAAGGGTAGATGCATCTATGGAACATTGTTATTTCTAGAACCTTTAAAAGCATATTACATTTTGAGACAAATCCCTTTTGATCCGGATTCAACTCTTCTCACTCTTGTTCCCACTCATAGGAATAAATCCTGCTGAAAGGCTCTGCGTTCCCAGCTTGGATCCTGACAAAAACTGGAAGTGAAATGCGAAGCTGGGATATGATAAGGGACGGAGATGTTCTATCAGCTTATTTCAAAAAATCAAAATTTGATTCACATTCCCTTCTGACCATGGCAAAGGGTAAGCATATTTAATGGTGGGACATGATGATCTTGAGGGTCTTTTCCAACCTAAATGATTCTATATTCCCAAACTCATTTGGCTATTGAGAAGCCCAGACATACAGTCATACTGGAGGGAAAGTACCTTTTAAGAATATTTATGTAAATTACAATTATTTTTTCTCCAACAGATGGACTATTTCCTACTCAGTGTAAAAGGAATACTTTCCTACACAAACGCTGTAATTTACCTGATGTCATCTACCATCCTAAATTACAGCAGTAAAATGCAGCCACAAGAAGCAGAAGAAGTATGTTGCCGTATCACTTGGTCTGCCTAGGCCAGTAACGAGTCTCTGGCAGAGATGTCTGGAGAGTTTAAGGCTACAACCACCTTATTGTGAGGACTGGCCTGGTCTCTCCCAACTCTTATTGGAAGTTTACTGGGTCATAACAGAGATTTTTCTTTAGTAAGTTTTGATTTTTTTGGTTTGTTTTTCATCCCATGAATGTCTGATTGATTGCTCTTTGAATTCATGTGAGCTTCCTGCATGAGCAGCAGCCTGCGCTGGCATGTTCAGTGGGTTACATACCTCTCATTTTTCAACCCGTCACATGATAATTTCATCTGGTGACCCTTAGAGATGTTCCTCGTCAAGAGTTGTGGGCCATTTAATTTTCCTGTTCCTTACCCTAGTCATCCTTGCTCTCAATCTTTATATCAGTAGTAATTTTACTACATCAAACACACCAGCTAAACCTGCAATGCCACTACGGTCATACATGAAATATACTGAGTTTGTTCAGGTTTTTTTCAAGATATTTTAGAATTCCTTTGTGCATTATTCAGATCCAGAAACACATATTAGAAAAATAAAACGTACTTTTTTTTTTGAGCTCTTTTGACAGTTAGGTCCTTTAAAAACTGTTCTGTTCTGGAGGGCACCTTTGCAGATTCAGTTATGCAGTCAAGTTCATTGATGGATTAATCCTAAGCGACTGTGAAAACTTGGCATCTGCCTTGATCCACCAATATTTTTCAGATATCACATTGATTGGTTTTACAGTTTGTTATAACGGAAGCTTAAGTTGAGCTTTTCACAGACTCAGAAATGCTTATGGTGAATATCCCCAATCACTTTTCAAGAGCATCCTATCAAGTTCAGTTGATAAAGATGAGATTAACCTATTATGGATGTCATTTTTTCTAAAACACCGATATTTTCATTTGTCAGTTATCGCTGGCAAGAAGCAGGTTTGACCTTTAAGGCAAGAATATGTAAGATGTTGTCAAAATGGATCAGAAACTCAAATACAAAAGATGTGATAGAGCATTACGAAGACCGTAGAGGGAGAGTTCACTGATCCTTATGGCCCCCCAGAAGACCCTTTTCTCCTAGGAACATCAGTGGCAAACACCAACAAATACCTGCTTTATTAAATGTATTTTGGTGAATTTTAACATTCTTGCAAGGAAAGGGCTAACAACAAAACAATGCTGTAGGCAAAGCACTCTCTCCACTGGCAGAGTGGCTTGACCTTCTGCAGTTTTGTCACTTTAACCTTGGAAGACTTCAGCGTTGGGACTGTGGATAGTTGTGTGCCATATTTAGTGAGTAAAGTAAGTTAAATGAACTGGAATTCCCATATTTTCTCTCTTTTTCTCCCACGCTATCAGGGCTAAAATAAACTGATTTACTTTGTTTCTTTCATGCTCCATCTATGAAGATACGGATCCAGCCTCAACTTTTGGTACATTACAGAGAAGCATTCACAGAATCACAGAATGGCTGAGGTTGGAAGGCATTTTGTCCAGCCCCCCTGCTCAAGCAGCGTCACCCACAGCAGGCTGCCCAGGACCATGTCCAGATGGCTTCTGAACATCTCCAAGGATGGAGATTCCACAACCCCTCCAGGCAACCTCTGCAAGTGCTTGGTCACTCTCACAGGAAAAATGTTTCTCCTTATGTTCTGCACAGCTGAAAATCTGACTTCATGTTGTTAAATTTTTTTTTTTTTTTTTAAGCAAGCTTGGTAGTAAACATGTCCTGCAATACGGTAAAATAAGGCTCTGCTTTTCCATTTCCAACATTCTGTTGTGTTTCTTATTTGCTTCCTCAAAGAAAACATTGTTCTGAGATACCATATCCCTTTTCCTTTCGGTATTACACAATGAAACACTGAAAATTAGTAATTTAAAAACCAAAAAAATAAACTAATTTCTTCTTGGATGGTATCCTCATGTTCCTGGGCATGTAAATCCTACTGAAAATCAGTGGGAGTCAAACCTTACTTTTGCTTATCTTCTTAAAAGTCATGGAAAAACTCTGCTTGCTACAGATATCGCAGAGTTAAATATACCCTCAGGTTTTTGTGGATGTAATCCATTTCTCCTTGAAATTCTTTTGCCAGATTGAGTTTCTCTTTTCAATGCAGCATACAGCACTCAGTATTACCTCATTATGTGGTACTTGATAAGCGCATGTATTTTTAAATTGTCTTACAGAATATTTTTATTAAAAAATCTGTAAGAGAATGAAACACCAGTGATGAGCTTTTATTTCATAACATCACCCATCATGATCGAATGGAGCAATACAAGGCCTGGTATTGCCTATCTGAGTAATTGCATCCATCTTCTGATTTTGCTGAATGATCATTTGCCGTTTCCTACTTGAGATGATGAAGCATTTTATTGAGGACGCTCATACAGAACTGGTTCAAAATCATACTGAAATCCAATGACAAATCTAAAACATTGAACAGCTGTCCTGCAAGCACCAATCATACGTCTTACCAGCAAGATCCTCATCTAAGCAAACAGTGCTCCAAAGACGATCCTCTACCCAGGAATAAAACAGGAGCCCCAGTTCCGGAGAGGGTCAACCCTCAGCTCAGGTCTAGTTATTCATTCCTGTAATTGAATACAAAAGACACGTGTTTTCTGGTGCTTGCAGCTGGCGGAGCGCAAAAAGCAGTACTACTGGGCTCCCTTTCAGTGCCCAGAACTTCGTCCACGCTGTATGTACCCACCACTCTACTGGTATTTCACTACCGGTGCCTGCCCAGCCATGACCATAACAAAACCACGCAGAATTTGTCCATAGCTATTTACAAGTTAAAACTCAAGAGTGCTACGATCTGTTTTTCTTCTTTTATATGCGAAAGCATATTTTGCTCTCTGTTAAAATACAAGCCCTTAGGTCATCACAGTCCTTTCTGTTTATGTCTTCATTACTGATTCAAAAAAGATATACATTTATGATTGCAGCATTCAAAATAAGTTTTCAAGTTATTTCTTCACATTTCCCACAAAAAAACCTCAAATAACTGTAATTTTAAATTAATTCTCTGTTAGTAAGCTAACAGAAAATTTAGCTTTCGATTTCCTAATAAAACTAACAGTTTCAGTAGAACATGTTCACAGTTATTTTTCGTTTCTATCCCTTGTTTCATGACTTGCCTCTTTACTTTTTTATACTCAATTTTATACTTCAGATTTTAAGTTGAAGAACAATCCTTCTCTCTGAAGAAGATTTTCTCATCAAGTGAGCCACATATATTTATTTAATAAGGATATCAAAGCCATCCTGATGGAACAAACACCTTAAGACATCTTCTGTATGTGAGTGTCTCTTTAAAAATATTAAAGCTTTAGAGATTGAATTGTTTGCAGGTTTAACTGAACTGAAAGAGTAAGAGACATTACGATAAGACAAAATGATGACTCAGGTCTCCACGTAGTATACAATCAATTTTATAGGATTTCTTCAGTAGCCCATGTCCTTAGTGGTCTTTGCCTCTGAATTTTTGCTATGTCAGAACATCTTTACTCTAGGTTAATTGTTCAGAAAAGCTTGTCATACTTTTCAGAAGATTTTATTTATTTCTCCATTACAACATGCAAGTTTTGGATTATTTGGGGTTTTTTAAATAATATTTCTGCAGGGCTTCCATGCTCCTGCTGGTCAGATTCTCAGCTGGTACCTTCTTGTTTCATCCCTTTACTTGCAATTCCCACGTCTAAACAATTGATAGTTCACTTGGTAAAACAAGTTGTTTTCCCTAACGAAAAAAGGTGTGCATTGCCTATTTGGTGTGGAACTGAGGTTCCTCAACCTTCAGCAATTTTTTCTATTACCGCATAAGTCTTACTTCTAGACAGAAGTGAGAATGAGAGATTGCAGCCTGTGTACCTTACAGCTACTATTCTTAGCCTGCCCTATCAACCTCTGTTTCACCTTTTTTTCTGACTATGGTGGGTTTCTTGGTATGTCAGGACCTTATTGTCATATCTATAGGAATATTGTCTCTCATCTGAAAGGCTAATCTTCAATTTAAATATTTCTTTTGTGCATAGCAATCCTAATTTCAGTTTGTAATTTTCCAGTAAGACAATTAGGCTCTAACAGTCCACAACCGTGGACTAATAATTAGTTACTTGAGGATGAAGATTTGTGAACTCGAATTAGATCTACTTGATCTGTGTATGTACGAGTTGTTTTGCATATGTAACTTTGAATTTCACATAAATGATGACACCTTATGTAAAAAATTAAAATCCACTATTTCTATGATTTCATGTTCTTTGGCATTTACTACCTTTTTAAAAAGGATGTGTTCTTTCATGAATTGATGCTGGTATATAATCCAGATTATGTCTTTTCTTCACTGAGTTCTACAATGTGAACTCATAAATGAAATTAAACATTCAAAAGCTAAGGGAAGTTTGGGTTGCTTATATAAAAGTTTAGGTAGATTTTATGAAGCCATGAAAAAGAAATAAATTCTTCTGTATTTCTGAATGGTGTGCATGACGTGAAATGGCTGAAAAGAGCAAAGGGAGAAAAGCTGTGGTCTGGTACTATACATAAATCACATAAGCCTCAAGATTGTATGTCAAATGATCCTGTTGACCTATCCAAAGAACAGTTTCACACATTGGAGAAATTATACGGAAAATATTGTATACGGATCTATGCATACAACACTGGGGTGTCAATCTAGGCAGCAGAGCTAAAGTGCATAAATGTAGGGGAGATCTCAACTAGGTAGACAGGAGGTCTTCAGAAAAATACTTAATCAAGATGAGTTCGTTCTACTCTTGCAAAGGCAAATGCTAGCCAGGCCAGTCTGTAACCAGGCTTGTAATATGTAGTGAATAATCCTTCTACCATACTCAGCACTCCTAGCATCAGCTGGAGGGAAGTCCTCTCTGTTTTGGGGCATCCTTCTTCAAGGAAAGGTGTGGCTCAACAAAGAAAGCCCAAAGAAGAATGAGCAAACATCTTGCAAATACAGTCTACAAGGAAGCCTGTGTACTCAGGGCTTGGTAGCCCACAGAAAAACAGTAAAAGATACATAAAGGGCTGCTGCAAAGAAAGCAGCAACAGTCAATTTTTAGTTATCCATAGAGAGAAGAGAAACTGCAGCAGTGGAGATTGAGGTTACATATTAGAGAAAACTTCGTTATTGTAATGATAGTGAGCTCAAGATAATGACGCTTCCCAGTCTTCTCACCAAAAGACTTTAAACACAGTACCAGTTAATCCAGCCTTGGAAAACAAGCTAGGTCTCCTGTTGAGGTCCAGCCACTTCAGGTTCCATGTGATTCTGCAGTTTCTTCAATGTGAAGGAGTCAAAATGAGGGAAAATGGGAGAACAGCATGTACATGGTGTAGTCTCATGATCCTACCATAGCTCTGGATAGGTGCAAATTATGCAATTTTTAACTCTACCTACATTTTTCCAGAAAAATACACAAGTATTTCCTTACTAAGTCTTGCTGCGCTAAATTTTGTTTCGCTTTGTAGAAATCCCTACATACTTAGTATACATTTGTGTTCACCAATTTAACATAAATAATACATACGCCTTAAAAACGTTTATCAAAATGTTGCACTTGCTTTAGTCTATTAAGCAAAGTTGAATGAGTAGACACTTGGGAAAATCCTAATGCAAAGCAACGTTGTGTTTTTACCATTGAACAGGCCCTTGTTTTTTAGACAGATTTTGAAATTTTTAGTTAGTGTGGTGGAATCTGGCCTTTAATAGATACTTTTCACTTAGTATAGTATAATGGTATGAAGTGGACTTTTGGTTCAAACTGTTTATGCTTGTTTCTGTTGACCCTATATTTACACCAAATAAATATGGTGCTAGGTTTACATATAAATTAATGTAATATGAAGCTAACCATTATTTCTTCAGAAAGAGACCCCTACAACAACATAAAATTTCTTCTCAAGCCAAGAAAAGTTTATTTCACTTCTGGTAATTTTATTGTGTGTGTGCTAGGTGGAAATAGAGAACTGTGAAAAGGCTCATTTTAGCAGGGATAACAACTCACAGAAGTTATTCTGAGGAATGGGGTGGAATGAATCATATTCATACGTGTGTGTGCTGGATGGCAAAAATCAATGCTTTCTCTTAGCAAAGACACTCTCGGGGATAGAGAAATCAGAGCTGTGAAAAACCTAACAAATTTTGCCTGACAGATTTTCCAGGCAAACTACACTGCTGGTGCACTGGGAGTACGCTGAGGATGTCAGTCCCCGCGCTGGTAGGAGCAGCCCATTTCACAGTGGCTCATTTTGGATCCCCAGGGATTCCCACCCCATTCCCCCTCTCCCTGCTGATGCACTGACCGGGCTGAGCAGTGGAAGAGACATCGGGACGGCAGGGCGCAAGAGTCCAGAGGAGGATGCAGTATCCATGCTGCAGAAACAGGCACACGCTGTCAAATGCAAACCTGAAAATAGGGAGAAAAATAAGAAAAGGGGATGTGAACAGAAAAGAAAAAGAAGCATGGTGTTCCGGGGTGGGAAACAAAAAGGTTCACTTATGTCCCCATCCTATTAAGACTTTGTCTCTGTGGCCCAGTTCAGCGCTGTTACCTGGTTGATGCCAATGCTCTTGCAGGTATTCGCTGGAGTCTCACCATCATTAAGCCGGTGTAATGGTGTGTGGGCTCGGGAAGCCCAATTATTGGCCATGTTTAATGGCCCCTTCTTAAAACACCCCTAGCTCACTGAATTTTTAACAATACCCTGTTAAACAATAATCATGCCAAGAGTCGTGTATATTCCTGCAGGCCTAAGCCACCAAATTGTGGTCGTTGCGTCTGCGCGTCCAGCCTTCAACAGCCCCTGGGGAACAGGCAAGAATTCATATTTCTGTCCAGAAAATGCTCTCTTCTGGGAATAAGAAAAGCAGCCTTTCCTTGCCCACCATCACTGACAATTATACCCCTGCCTCTTTATTTGTCAGCACTGACAATGGCACTGTTGTGACTCAGGAAAGAGCAGAAAAGATGATAAAGATGCACCAGTGGTGTGGCGCAGACAGCTACTGAACTACCTCTAGTGCTTGTTAGTAAAAATTATGTGATCTAAATGTCAGTGCCTAATGCAGCCCCATCCAACTGCAAGGGATTGTAGCACACACAGCCAAAATAAGGGAAAATTGTTGCAGCGTGATGGTTGCTAGGCTAATACTAGCAGTAAGAAAAGAACTAAATGAAATTGAAAGATTACATATTTAACAAGTGGTTAGACGGCAATTATTATTTTAGGCCAATATCTGAATTCACCTCTTCCTGTCTTGGGTCATTAATTACATGAGTCAATCTGCTGATGCGAGTGGGGTGATTTTCATGAAGTCTGGCTTGTCCGTGGGAGTGAGGGGTTTACAAACCATAGACGAGACAGAAGGATTCCTCCCATCAGCAGCTTGTTAGGGTGCCGTGGTAGAGTATTTGCAGAGGCAACACACTGCAGAACAAGGTTAAAGGCAGCAGGTAACCACCCAGCTTTTATCCAGTGAGCCTCTTCTGTTTTCTCTGCTGTGGACCAGGAAGCAATACTGCTTTATGTTAAAAAGAAAAAAAGAAAAAGAAAAAAAAAAAAAAGAGAAAGAAAAAGAAAAAAAGCAGCAACCTAAGGACAGAGAGTTGCTATAAACACAAGCAAACCCACACTTTTAAAGGCAACCTTGCCTTGTTTTCCTTCTTCAAAATAAAAGGGCATATCTCTGTTTGCTTCATTCTCATCAGAAGTGCTAACCCTTGTTCTGCTAAACAGGATCAAGCCAGTATTGATTCTACCCTGAGAATAACGTAGCTGAAAATTAGATGGTTTACACACACACCAAAATATATAGCAATAATGAAGCTGGAACAGCAAGGCTGAGCCTTAAGCTAGATTTGATTCATACCATGAAATCATCAGGTTTTCTAAGCTCAGGAGGGTTGGATCTCTTCATTATCTGGACAGAAGACTTCACAAAAAGCCTCAGGAGCTGAAGGAGCAATGGAGGTACTTCAGCTCCAGATCGATACACTGGCATGCTGTCCAGTGCCCCGGGTGCACTTTGCTGCCGGAGGTGAGTTTCGGAAGAGTTCAACACTCACTGCCATTACCAACCCTGCAGCAGAAGCACCCCACCAAGGCTCAGCCTATATTTTTAAGAAGATTCCTGGAATTAAACAACTTGGTAAGGACAGTGACCAAGCTGCGTGGGGCTGTGCCTGTCCCTGCCCACACTTTGTCACACCGAGCTCTGGCTGTCATCCGGACCAGACAGTCACTGCTCAAAGGGATGGCAGCAGCGATGGCCCCCTCTGTGGCTGCGTCCCTCTGCTACTCAGCTGCTGGCGAGAGTCCAACCCCTACTGCAAGCCAATGTGGTGTCAGCTCTAGGGCTATGTGTAATGACGTAGGACCACATGAATGACAGCACAGGGCCAGACCAAGGCCAGGAGATCCCCGTGCCCTGTCCCAGCTGTGGCCAGTGACACATGTTCACGGAGGAAGGCACAAAGGCTGCCGTACCACACTTTCACAATATTGCCCCATCATGCAGCAATCTGCAAATCGGGGACATCCTAAGCTTGAGGTGGACTTAATGTCTTCTGGGTTGGTTGAGGTTTGTTTGTTTGTGGGGTTCTTAATAAAGGTGTTGTATCCTTTTCTTTTCTAAGTTAGTTTAACCAATTCTGAACCATATAGAGTTTTGGCATCCACAAGGTCCTGTAGTAAGGAATTTACCAACAAGTTACATGTGAGTATTGCATGTTCTGGCTTGCTTTGAAAGATCCATTTGATGCCTCCTAGGTTCATGTAATGAAAAGCAGAGAAAAAGTAGGTCTTGTTACATTTCCATGGCACTTGCAGAACTGCAGAAGTCCATTACAGCCCCTGCCCCCCTCCAACTCCTACACATACATCCCATCCATCTCTTTTTGTCCAGCTAAAATATCCTAGCCTATTTAGTCTTTGCTTACACAAGAAGTTTACCATGCTTTTGCCTACCCTTGTCACACCTATCTATACATTCTTTCCTCAAAATGGTAAAGCTGGAAGACCAGAACTGTACACGGTGCTCATTATATGGCAGCATCATTTATCAGCACCAGTTTTGTCTGCTCTTTTCTCACTCTTCCTGCTTCCTTCAAAGCAGGTGAGAAGAGTTCAAGTGGTTTAAATGATCGTGTTCACGTCTCTAAAATACTTATTGCCGCTGAAGTCTAAAAGCATGTATTTTAGATGAGATCCCACATTACACTTCTTTCTCCCTACTAGAGGAATCATTAGGAAACCAACCGATGAGTGAATGTACAACATTTATATCTTTTTGACGTAAAGTCTCGATGCTGGATTGCAGTAAAGTACATGTAAGTGTGCCGCGCTCACTGCAGGCACTAATACTGTTTATCTGCTCTCCGCAGGCTGCGCCGTACTCAAGGTGACTCTCACAGATACCTATATGCATAAATATTACACTAACCACCATACCTCAAGATGCATTACTTAGTCAAAGCAGCAGCATGAGGCAATGCATTACACAAGTTACTGACATCGAAAGAGATTTGGGGCTCTTACCAGCACTGAGCGTGCTTCGCCGGGGTGTGCTCCTGACAGGGAGCATCACTCAGCTTCTCGCAGAAGAGGGCTTAGGTGCTTACCCCAGAATTGGAACGTCTCTCTTCACAAAATATGTCAGCCATAGAGTTTCTCTATGTTCTCGTGGCGTGATTCAATATTTGAAGAAAAAGGCTTGATGCTGCTCACAATGAGGCCAATGAATATTTTGCCACTGGATTCACAGAAGGTAGAGCGCTATTTCTTGTACTTTTCTCTAAAGAGTAAATCAAACCAATGTTTCTAATGAAATACACATAATCCATTTTCCACAGCTCTTATGGTGTGCTATTAGATGCTCAACCATAGATCACTCACCGTGCAAGGCACTTGGGAGGGGGCTGCAGCCACAGCCAGTCCGCAGCGCTGTGTCCCAGTTTGCTCTCCGAAACTCTCAGCCCAAGGCTGCTCATGTCCCAGTGCCCCTCCACTGCCAGCCCGGTGCCATGTCAGGCTTTGGAGGGTATCACTGGCTGGGGATTTGAACTGCTCCTGTTATTCCAGCTTTCCCGGTTCTTCCTTTTTGCCAGTACTGTGTAGCGACCAGCGATCACCTGGTATTGGCAAGAAAAATAACTTTACTCTCTTGCTAAATGCAGCTTGACACCACTTAGAGTCCCTGTTAGAAAAGCTCAATCTTTGAAAAAACACCCCTCAGTAACCTTGTAGACAAACCTTAGCAGCTTTGAACTCTCAAGTCATCATAATCTACAGCCATAATTATGTAAAATGAATAAATGAAGCTGGATTAAGTGATGATCTTTGACCACGTGCCAAAGAAAAACTTGCTGCACCAACAGCTAGCAAAAGGAATCAGAAATTAGTCCATCTTCTCGAGAAAATACTGGTCTTCTTAAGTTATGTTTCATGTGGTTTTGTGCTTTAGAGATTATTAATAATTTTTCCTTTACCATCATGTTGATGAGTGCCTCAGAACTGCACGTGAAATTTCCACCACGATTTCCATGGTGCAACTCACTATAAAGCCCCTGCTCAGGACTCCTCTGGATCTGCTGAGAGGCTGGGAAGGAAGGAGGAGGCCCTGGAGCTTCCTTCTGCCTGACGAGAGGTGAACAGCTCAGCCCCTCGACTGGCATTGCACCATGGCACACGACGCACAATGGCATTGAGCAAAAGCAGATGAACATGGTCAACGACTTGTTTCTGCATCGTTGCTGAAACCTTCTGGAGCTGCTCAGGGCCAGGATGGCTGAAGGAGTCTGGAGGCTCAGGAGAGGCTTTTAAATGGTGAATAAAGAGAGTGAAAAGAGAGTTTGTAAGAGCACTTTATGGGATGCACTTGGCACTAAGGTATTGCTGCAGTTAGGGTCAGACATGAAAATCCCAGAGAGTTCTTCAGTAATCATAACATCACAATAAATAAATAAATCTCTGGGAAGTACAGAAGGAGATAGAACTTCAACATATCAAAAGCATCACATCTTCACCCAGAACAGCAGATTTGGTGTGTCCAGACCAAGTATTCTGGTGACTCAAGAGACCTCAGCTTTCCTCTTTTTTTTAATTTTAAAGTCCTTCTGCCTTTCCCATAAGCAAAACTCAATACATATGGCAAATACGAAATTCTGTCAGTAAACTATTTGGATGCCCCTTAATACGTTTTACCTGTTAGAAACAGAGAGAAAACAACTACTGTTGGAATGTGAAAGACCATCAGGCCATGAGGAAAGAATTACTGGGTTTTGTCTATTTTAAGCGAAAAATAAACTGTAAGTAAGGGGGCCAGACAGCCACCTCTTCTAACAGAAGCCAGGCCCGAGGCCCTTGAGCACGATGAACATATATGCCTGCTGACTTGTTAGGAGAAGAAAATGGTGCAAGAGGTGGATGCTCATACAGCAGGATACATCTTGCCATTTTTGTATGCATGGCCAAGCTGCAGAGGAATAATTCACCCAGGTTAATGCGTAGGATTTGTCCCACTCGGTGTCTTTTCTATTGTAAATGCCAAAGATGCATCAATCTGGGCTGCTTTTCACTTTTAATTTCCCAAGAAAGCGCTTTCAAAAAAGAAGATGAGGCAACCGTGAAAAAATTGCCACTTGTTTCTGTTAGTGAGAGAACACCCACCATTCACAGGTACAGTAAATGTCTGCTTTCATTCATTGCTATAATGAGCCCATATTTCTCCCAGTTTATAACACTGCATGCAATGCTAGACTAAAGAAACATCTTTCCCACGCCCCTCCCAGAACCAGATACCAGCTGGCACACATGGAAAAGTACACAGCGATGCCTCATACTTGCCATTATTTAAATGGCACATCTTTACTTAAAAAAGAAAAAAAACGCCAACCTCACTCCCCAAAAACCTTGCAGCTAGACACACTCTTTTCTTTTCAAACACAGCAAAACTACATGCATTTTCTTCTGAAAGATGATCATGGCCATTATTGTTGAAAAATGTTTTCTAATTTTCCAGATTTTGCGTCTACAAAAATTTCTCGGGGAAGGGCGTCTACCGTTCCTCTTTTTTAGCCCATCTTTGTGCCCTGTGCACAAGGCCGCCGCCTCACCTTTTCGGCAAAGATTCTGAACTTAAAGAAAAGGTGGCTGCTACTGCCCTCTTGGTAGAGCTGGGCCTTTTGGAACACAAGCAGCTTGGTACTGCCTTTAGCCAAAAAGCAATAAAGCATCTTAAAATTCCTAATAAGAAAATTCTGTCACTCAGTTTGGTATCTAAAATTTTAAATAAATGTCATATTTTAGAAAATGACATGAAAAGAGTGACTCTTTCCAGTTTCTCCAAGCATGTACTTAGAAGCAATCACCATTTGCATTTCAGAAACTCTCAGTTCTCTGCCGCTTTCCATCACTGTTTTGTTAAATGTCATTCCTCACTAACTGTCAAGCACTTTGCATTTTTCAAAAACCAGGCAAATTAAGGCGCCTTAACAAGGTCTTCAGGACATAACTGTCAGTCTCTCTCTCTTTTTTTTT
>VYXH01001759.1:288665-337962 GCA_013397275.1 Burhinus bistriatus
CCAATGAAATATTTACAGCAAAAATAAATATTGAAGTAAAACCTTCCAGAACTTATCATTTCAGAGCATGAATGGCTTTATTCAAACCTACGTATCCTCAATTTTAGCCAAAAAAAAGGGTTTATAGCATTTACTTTGTACGGAAACACATCTACTGCAAATATTCCAACATTTGTAGGGGCAAAGATTCAGACTAAGCAAAAGCACATCCTCACAGTGTCATAATATCAGGCTTCCCTAAACACTTGTCTATGGATTAACTCTGCCTATTTATTTTTCCCAAGCTGTAAATGAGGTTTCTCTAAGACAGAGACGATAAGTGTGTGTGTTTGGTGGGCTGATTCCACTGAAACTTCTCGGCACTGTTGCTGCAGGTAGATATCCCAGCTATCTCCATCAGTGCTGCGTGTGTGGGATGAAAGGAGCAACGACCTAACTCTGTTCCTCAGGAGTACTGAGTTTCCCTTGGGCTGATGAAGACACCAACATTGTCAAAAGCAAAAATAGTCAATTTTCTTGTTAAGCCAGTCTCAGCAAAAGAAACCACATCTGTACTGTTTTCCATCATTCCCCCTTCACTCTCCTTCAAGATAATGGGTTTGCTGGAAACAAAAATGCCAAGGTTTTGTGATTTCAAACACCCCTATAGACCAGTCACGCTATCTTTTGCTATGGAAGTGATCCCTTGCTACTGCACTGACAGGGATTTCTAACAACGGGAAATACCAGGACCAGAAACCTCTTTTCTCTCATCAGGCACCTTGTAATGCTGGCTGCATCTCTGCTGTACCAGGATGGAGAGGATGACCTAAGTATCTACACCTTACAGGGCCTCCACATGAAGGGATGACGCTGCTGCGTGGCTGAAGAATCAGACCTAGGTTGGATATGACTGGAAAGAAACCCAGTTTCTGGCCCATTGCTATCCTAGCTGTTATTGCTCTGAGTAAGACCTTCACAGAGCTAATGCAAAGAGATCACAACCTGCACAAAAATCATTGGGTTTTAGGCCATGTCCTGCAACGGCACTCCTGAGTTTGCTCTAAGTCCCAAGATCAAGCTAAAACAGCAGAATAAATGGACAACGCTATGTATGGCAGCGCAGTTCTCAGTACGCCCACTTAACTTTAGCTCTGTTTTCATCTGAACGTATTAAAAAACTCTCTAGAACTGTGTCAGTGTCTGTGTCCAGATATATGTGCGTTTATGGGGCACATGAGACTTCCACTAAATAAATTATGTGACCTCTTCTGGGCTGAGGAGTCCCTGCAGCTTATTCACACAATGCCAATGAATCACCGCCGTGTCGTGCAGGGAGCTATATAGCACAGACTATCAGGACCTCATTTACTTAGTGCGGATGTGATAATAAAGTCGCCCCGCTAATCACTGCCAAGCGTCCCAGTCACACACCACACCGGCTCTGGGCAAGATGGCAATACTGTCTTCTTACAGTAGGTCACAGCCCGTATCAGTCATCCTCTGCGCCCGCGGAGGTGGCCTGAGCATGCAAATGGTGCATCTCCGCCAGCGCCTTGAGCATCTCTGCCACACCACGGGCAGGCAAGGGAAAGGAGGAGAAAGGGACTGGCAGGTGCCGGTCAGGAATTGCAGGTGTGGGCCACATGCGAGTGTACGAACAGAGATGAAACGCAACTCATGGAGGAGTTATGTTTGGAGAACTAGTGCTTGCCCGATATTCAGCTCCAGTTCCCTGAGCTGTTGATAGCCTTAACCTCTCCCAATGTTAGAGACAGAAGTACCATTCAGAAAAAGAGACCATTTCCTTTGCCAAGCTGGAAAATACACCCTGTATAGACTGGGAACATCTTTCTTCTGTTTGGTTGTCTCTGTGTTGTCCGACTGCTCACTTGGGAGCAGCCTCATTTATTTCAATCTCACTGCCGTTGGGGAGTGCAAGGGGTGGCACCGAGCCCATTTTTACCTCGGTCCCGGTACACGGCATTTTCCCACACTCTTATGACGCATCGAAATGGCCACCACAGCCCACCTCCACGTATTGCCTGGTGGATGCAGCAAAAAGGCAACCTGAAAGAACAGCAAGCTGGGTTTGGTTTTAAGGAGGCAAATTACTTCTTCAACAGGAGAACAAGCCAGCTGCAGGCAGCAGCGGGGGCTTGGGAGAGACGTGAGTAGATGGGGTATGTCTTCAGAAGGTTGTGCCAAAATCCCCACCATGAACGTGTGTGTTCCTCCCTCTCAGGACTCAAACCCACCCTCGCTGGGTGCCTCTGGCAGAGTGGAGTGAAGGGGGGGACACCTCATTTTTTACCAAATGGCTTCTCTGGGGAGGTGTAACTGCTAAACCAAAACCAGGACCTTCCACAGCAAGGAGAAACTTTCTCTGACCATAGCCTTACGGGATTTCTTCACAAGTAACTACAGCTTTGGAACAGACATCTGTCCTCTGAACTGAATAGCAACATAGCTAATACTAATTCATTTTACTTTAAAGACTATCTATCTTTTTGCTCTGTTTTTGTCAGGACTTCCTATAAATATTCCTTGTACTAGATGAGTATGGAGAACTTGGGAAAATTGGGTTACTCCATTTGAATATGTTAGGTTATCTTTTCTGTAGATAAAAGACTCACTAAATAGTGAGCTTTCCTGGAAGATCGACCTGCTATATTAAGAAACACAAAAGCCACTCAACAGTTACCTCAAAGACATGGTAACCTTATCTTCCAATTTTCTAAAAGAAAGAATGACCCATGGATACTGCCATGTGAATTGCTTTTCTCCTGTGCATTATCCAGGGGAGGTCTTTACCCATCACGTTACAGAATTGTTTCATAGTATTTCAGAGTTCATCTTCCCCCAGGTGCTCTCCACCGTGCTTGATATTAATTATTTCTGATAGTTAACATTTGCTGAAAGGTATCATAATAACCCTCCCAGTCACAGGGAAAGGAACTAATACCTCAGGTAAACAAAAAGGGCTTTTCCCTATGGAAAACCAGCTATGCAATACGTGAAACGCTGATTTCAGAGTGGGCTGGCTGCGCTGCATTAGCGCTGCCCCAGAGAGGAATGCCTGTGGGTATCTGAAAGAAGTACAAGCCATCACCTCCCTCATGGGTGGGCTGAGATCTGACACTGGAAGACAGACCACAGCAATCAGATGTCCATTCTGTGAAACTGCCTCCTTGTATAACCCTCCAGCTGTTAAAGAGATCATGAATCTGAATAGAAATATTTTTATTACGTCCAACTTGTAGCAATATAGCCGAGAAACATCTCAGTGTCAGGCTTTCCCTAACCACAGTGATGGTCTCCTTGTACAAATACATAAAAATGAAGATATTGCATGGCTATTTTCTCAAAATTTCTTACATTTACTCATTCTTTCACCAAAACTTTTTGCAGCCCATGTACATTCTTTGTGTTTATGTCTGTTGGGATTGCTTGCTCTAGGACACCTGAGAGGGACTTGGACAGGAAAAAGGCTCTACTCTTGCTTCTGTGAGCTTAAGAATGACTATTCTAAATCACAGCAAAAATCTGTCCAGGATACTGTCTCTGATAATAGAAAATAGCAAAGTGTAGGGACTTAGATCAAGTATACAGTCGTATTTCTCTTCTGTGCTCTCCCAGTTTCTAGCAGCGTGCAGCTGAGAGATTGCATAAAGCAAAGACGTGATCTTTGAATTTAGGAAATGAGGAAATGGATATTCCTTTCATGTATTTGTCTGATCTTTTTCACCCTTACAAAAACCGTGTGGTATCTGCAATTCTTTTGTGACATTACTGCATGTCATGTGAAGAAGTCATCCTTAGTCTTGTTTGCTTGTCCTTCCTCTCAGAGGACGGGAACCTTGGGCACCCTCCAGTTCTTGCTTTTGCTGAGGAGCTCATAGGCCTCAGAGAGGGAAACAAATTGGACAAGGAGCTTCCACTTCAGCTGTAGTAAGAGGGAAAAGCAAGAGTACTGGCGAGGCCAGGTTCCTGATCCCAGGCATTCAGCAGGGACAGGAGCACGTTTAGGAGCAAGAGATGAGGGAGAGGAGATGGAGGAAATGATCATCTCATCTGTCACTTTTTTAATTATGTTGGTGGTAGACAGGATAAGCCAAACTTAATAACCCCAATGGTACAGGTCAAAAAGAGCAATAGACTGCTGTTTATAAGCAAACCATTCAGCTGAACCAGTATAGGGCTTGCTTGTTTAAAGTTTACTATGATGTAATTTTTAAATTGTTACTAATGACCTATATAATGTTTTTGCATGAGTGCACTTATTATTTATAGCGCAGGCAGAGTTTAAACCCCTGTGTGAAATGGATAATTGATGAGTAAGTATAAAGTCACAATTTATCCTGGATTAGGCATCATGAACTAACTGAGAACAGTACACAGAGATGTTTCTTAGAGAAATAATTCTCTTTGAATTTCGTTTACGGCACTTTCCTGAATTGAAAAACACACTTCGTTATCATCCTGCCAATATTTACCAATATTTGAGTACCTGAAAAATAAGTTACCTAAACTTAAGCAACTTTAACCTACTTAGATATTTAACTAATTTACTTTCACAATGGTATTGAGAAAATGGGTTTGTTCCGTTAGTGACAGACAGGATAAGCCAAGGTTGTTAATTCTCATGATACAGGGCAGAAAAAAGCAATAGAATACTGTTTATAAACAATAAATTCTTGTGAAACGGGTAGCTTATTAGTGGCATCATGTAAACTGTCCTGAAATTCCTAGAGTCGATGTGGTTTTGTTCAGCTTCCTTCCTTGCTGACTGAAAGGTGCAGAGAAAACACTTGATTTATGGCCCACGAAAATATGAGCAGAGATTAACATAATAGGAGAATATGAAGCTCTTGCAGTCTACTACTAATCGACTTGCTAGCACGACTTTGACTGGAGGTACAAACTAAAACTGGTATACAAGTTTTCCCACCACTTGTAATGCTTTACATTCTATTCTTACATTCATAACGAAACCAAATGAACTGAAAAGCAAAACGACAACAACTAGTCACATCAGCTGGCTCTTTCTGATTAACTGGTACCAGATTATGAAAAATGACTCTCTTTCCTTTGTCTCCAATAGGCCTGTTTATGGTGGTGGGCTCCGTTCAGAGGGACCAAGTACCGTTTTACCTTTAGCCATTGTCGTGTGATTGAGGTACCATTTTAGCTTCCTTGAGGGATTTCTACCCCCAAAATGAAAGCAACAAATCACAATTCAGAGAGTCACAGTCTCCAAAAAGCACTTTCTACCCTATTGACTTTGAGGGCCAGCAACTCGCACACACGTGCACCGCCACAAACACCGCCGTGCAAAATTTAGGTTTAGATTTAAATTTAAGGCAGCTTGCGGTCCCAGCTTGGTATTAGAGCTGGCTTGCATTCTGCTTATGCAAAAACCAAACTGCTATTAGGTCACTAGGTTGCACCTGAAACACTGAAGTCCCACCAACAGCTCTTGCTTGTGTTCTGCGTTAGTAATATAGACATTGCTCATGACTTGGTTTATAACACAAAAGGTAGGGAAAAAATCTGTCCTTAAGACAGTGCTGAGTTGTTCTGGCTGATTAGAGAAGTCAGTCCCACTTGTCACATCAATATCCAGGTTTTCTACTTGATACCGTAATTGTCACAAAAGGTTGCCAAGGGAATTAGTGTTTGCCTCAGGTTTGCCATAAAGATATATGTGAACATATTTAATCGCCTCCTTTATTTGAGCTGGCCCAGCATAGGTCTTGCACATAGACCTAACCTGGAACTGTGTTCGTAAACCTAAACCCAGGTAAAGTGCCAGGCAAGTCAAAATACAGCAGAATTTCAGCTTTAGTCTGGAACAGAAAAAGCAAAGACCCTGGTTTTCATCTAACTACTGTTCTGAAGTTTCAGCACTTGCTAAGTATTTCACTTGGGATGCTCCTAAACAATCTGAAGCCTCAAATAACGCTATTACCAGGGCAATAAAATGGAATTTTTGTAGATTGTTTAGGATCCCCAGAGAATACATGGCGGGAGGAAGAGGGGTGAAGCCTGGTGAATCAAAATATAAAGTGAAATTGGAATTGCGGCAGTTAGGGAACATTGCTGAGCTGAATGACAGTTCAAAGAACCCTCACTAAGTGATGCATAAAAACTTCAATACAGTTTTATTTTAGGCTGGGCTGCACAAAGAAGTATGCACTAATAAACTGAATCATCAAAAATAAATTGTTTCAATGTTCATTTCTTTTGAATTAATATCTGTAAGCTCAGTTTCCTCACATTCATTTAAGCTTGGGTTCTGATGTTACACATAACAACATATTTTGAGGAACTGTGTTCTGTTTGTAGAATTGGGCTACTAAGTTTTCTACAATGAAAATGTTTTTTTCGCAGAACGGTAGTTATCTACAATGACGGATTTTAATTAGGAACGACACTTCATGTACAAAAGAGTGTACGTTGTTCAGTATTAAAGCTGCAGGGGGAAATTTGGAAAGGACGCTAAGGAATCTAGACACATAATGCCATTAGCTGCAATATTGAAGAACATTGCTGAATTCCCTTATAAGGAACCAAAATTTACTGGCTAATGTTACTTACACTTTGGTAACCCGTAGAGGATGCAACCCAGGCGAGCCCTGCTTAACTCGCCCTCTTACAGCAGAAGAGAGAGGAAAAGATGAACACCACAAACTGGAAGATATTTCAGCATCATCTGCGTGTACAATCCAGAGGCGAGAGTTCCTGCTCTCATTAGATGAGACTGGGAGGAAGACCCCTTCCTCCTCATCCTTTTCTTTCGTTGTACTGGGCAGTCAGCAAATTGGGCAAGAGCTATCGCAAAAGATGTACGGGCTGTTTTGAACCCCCTGGACCCAGCCCTCTGTGCCAGCTGGCCCCACGTAATCCCCCTTGCAAAGAAAACTGGAGGAGGCAGAAACGGCAAAGCCATGTTGGCTTTATGGCTCCGCCAGCTTCAGCTCACTACATCCAAATTACCGTTGCAGGTCATGAACTTTATCAAAGCACGACATTTTCGTTGGTCAAGGACAGTTCTAAGTATCTTTTTGTTAGAATTTCATAGGTTAAACAAGAAATAGCCATTAAAAATGCTTTCTTAAAATTAAAACAACAACAAACCTCAAGATTTTACAATGGTTTTACCAGAAAGGAAAAACCTGAGGTCTCTCATGTAAAGGAATTAAAATATTTAAGTAGTATCAGATTAAAGCTTGCTATTTCTGTTTCAGACTGGAAACGTCTTAGTGATCCAAACAACATGACTGGGCTTTTCCTGGCTACGTATTTTACTCTAATAGAAGATATTATCTCTCTTCACAAACCCTACCTCGTTACAGCCTCACACCATCACGCATACAACAGTATTCTCACTAATTACTCTACACAAAGCATCTCTTGGAGAAGCTGGTTTTTGAAATTACCACAGTTTCTGAAGTCAGTGGCAATAGAGCCTTCGGACAGCAATATTGTTTTCCAATTATGATTGATGATTTTTCAGTGGTAATAGATAACACAGTTCCAGCACATTTCTTGGAGACTGATCAGATGATAATTTTGCCAGTCCTAGCATACCAGTCTTCCACCAGCAAGGACATAATTTAAATTTCAGAAAGTCTCCATAGTGCTACAGTTAATTCTCTGCCCAGGTCTGAATTGCACCCGAGAGCCCATCCCCTTCTCACTCCCACACTATGTGGTCAGGTACATTTAACGAGTACGTGCAAGGTCTAATTCTGATTGCTTCTCTTTGGAAGGATAGAGGCATCTACACAGTGTTTATTGAAATTTCATGTAGTTAGGAATGTCAGGAGACAATATGGTAAACCCTGAAGACGGTGGTCTTAAGGCTAGCATGTTGCCCATCTAACCCCACCAGTGAGATCCAAGCATGCCTGTGTTTGAGACTGTTGATTAGGAAAATAAACTACACACATATGCATAAACGGTCCACTGTGGCAGTCCAAGATTAGACTCGGCTGCACTGGAACAAAGTGCCTCCATTATGTTTCTATGATAAGTATCTCCCTTGCACTGCTGCAATTATCAACGGGCTTGATTAAGGGATTGATTTGAATGCAAACAGCATAATTGACCCAGGAGAAAAGATGAATGGATATGGCCAACGCAGCCTTTAAATAAGTATGTTACAAATGGATGGTAGCATGGGGAAATGTCACCAGTCACAATTTATTACTTTGCCATTCTCCTTCAAATGAAAAAAAGGAGATTTGCTTTTGTTGCATACAGTGTATATACAATTTTCCAGCATATGATGCCTTTTCTCATAGTCTTCAAAAGTTTTAAACGGGTCATTTTATTTAGCACATCCATAAAGTCATGATATATATTAGTTGGGACATAAAAAAAATTGTAATGAACATTTAGCCAGAAGCTCTTATAAACAAGAAGCCAAATAAACAAGAAGATTATTGGAATAATACTTCAGCTTGTTGCCACTTTCTACTGAAGGGGGGAAAAATGAAACAAAGAGCTGGAACTTTTTGAACTACCAAGATCTGATATGTGAAGCATTCAAAGGGTATTAAACTTTCCACGCAGTGTATCTATCAAATATCTGGGACATCTATCCTTTATTTACTATAGTTTCATGTCTGTATGGACTTAAATTAATTGCAATTAGCATTTCTTTTGTGCTTTTCATCTTCAATTTGCCCTATGCATAATATCTAACATCTTCTCAAACCTTTGTGAGACAGGTAAGTGAGGGGTTTTTATTATCCCCCATCTTAAAGACAGAGAAACTCAAAAATGAGGCAAACGCTTATGACAGTTAAGCTCAATGTCTCAAAGCAGTTTCAGACTTGGGTCTAACTGGATCCCACTAATGGATTAAAGTGGAGAAGACCTTGTCCTCCAGATCTCTGCCCTGAAGCACCTCCCTCTTGAGACTGGCCTGTCCCGAGGTCTACTTTAGAATTTAAGTTCACTTTACTTCCCTGCCTCAGTGTACCTGACAGGGCTGTGTTTCAAAAGAAGGGCCCTGAGCATCTGCTTTGAAATTGTACCAGAAATCAAGTTGTTCATCTGGACACCTGCTCCTCTCGTGGCCAAGGGGAGGGATGGACCCAGGGGCGTGGGAAACCACACCCAGCATGAAAAGGATGGGATTGGCTGCAAAACATGGAATTTTAAAAAAACAAAATTTCAGAAGAGTATAAATGGAAGTATTTTTCAGCTAAGTCACATAAACATCATGTGGTCAGATTGAAAATATGTAATGTCCTTAACTATCTACTTCCACTCCTTGGAGGGCTTGGGACTTGGAAATGAATTCCTTGTTGTCACTTGGCAACTTTAACTAGCTTTTGCAACATTGCTAGTATTTTGAAAACTTCTCGTATTTGTCCACAAATATTTATTCTTATATATCTCAGTGAAGGCATAGTCTCAAGAATAAAAATTGCATCAAGAAGTACACAGTAAAGAGAGTTAAGAAACAAAAGAAAATACAGCATCGCTTGGTTTTGTTTATGAGTATACCTTGCAAAGGCTAGTCCCTAACCTGTTCTTCTAAGTAACCCAAATGATTAATTTGGTTAATGTACAGAAGAATAACTACGCTAATACAATTACTGAAATGACAACATCTGTCTTGCATCCTAAAATTGCTGATGATGGATGAGTGACAGTGTCTGAAAGGTAAGGAGATTAATAGCATTGCTTTCATTTGTCCTGGAGCACGAGGGGAGTCTGCTCATTTCCCAGTATGCACTGATCTACTCTTCCAAGACAATATTGCATAGATTTGCATTGTTCTCACCTCAAACTCAAACAACTCCTAAACCCACAAAGAAAACAAATTCTTTTTTTTCCCCAAAGAAATGGGGGTACCTTTACATTAGCTTGAAGTTGATCAAGTGGCATGGAAAATATACACTCTTCTCTCTTTGCGTCACGGCTGCTTGGTTTGTAATGGTACCATTTCCATTTCTACTGCTAGAAGTCACTCCATCCTTCGCATCACTTAATCTATTTCCTTCACATGCTGAAAAATAAATCTCCAAACCATCATCATTTTAGTCTGTATCAAGCCAAATTAGAATCAGATTTACAAAAAAAAAAAAAAAAAAAAAAAAAAAAAGGAGAGAGAAGCAACCTTCTTTGAAGCTGTCAAACCAGAACTATNTTGCATTGAAAGCAAAAAGCCCCCAAAACTAAGACCCCACACTTGGCAAGTCTTTTTCTTTGCTGTCACCTCAACTCTGCAGGCTTATTAGAAATGAGACAGTTATAAACTAAAGGCATCTTTAATCTAGTCAAAAATAATTCAGACAGACAGCAGGCTGTGCTGCTTGGCACCTCCCAAACACTTGTGAGGTTGAAGACTTGCTTTATCCCTCGCAGTAACCCCGAGCAAATACCTGCCACCAGCCCCGCGAGGGAGCACAGGCTGCCACCCAGCAACTCCACCAGCACAACAAAAACGTGTGAGATGAGATTTGAATATGACTGCCAGTTCAGAGGGCAGCATATTCTCTGTCCACACTGGATGAATGCATTGCTGGGAAACCTAGGGCAGTCTTCCATTTTTGACCCTTGAGCACCACAAGTGCGACTGAGCTACAGGAAAGCCGTATCAGGCTTTACAAACGAAACATTTTAGAAAGAAAAGCAGCTCTAGACACAAAATCTGAGTAACAGCTTGAGCTGTATTTTGTTTCAAAGGCCACTTAATTAGTGTCTGGGTTTTTTTTATATTCGTGCACCTACAATACAGGTGAAGCAAGAGCAGCTCAAGTAGTACCACAGAACTGTACTACTTAACAGGTCATAGTTATTGGAGATATTTAGTCAGACTATAGAACAAAAATCTGAACTAAATAAAGTTAGATTTCTTTAAATATGCCTGTATAACACAGGTATTTAAAGTCACAGATTTTTTTTACTATTAGGTATTGCTAAATTAATTATTATTAACCAATAATTCAGGCAGTCTGAAAGGTTCAAGCTGTTTGTGGCAATTCCAACCAAAAAGAAAATCACGTGACTATTACCAAACACAAGTTAAAAAAACATCAGTCACATAGTCACCTGAAAGGACAGAAAAAGCCTTTTCACACTATGAAATGGCTACTTTAACAGCACGCTAGAAAATCTTCACGCCATTTAGAAACTAAATTACAGGCATCAAAGTAGGGTAATTCTTCCATTGAAAAAGAAGCACAGCTCTCCAGATACGTTATATTAAAAAAAGATGTAAATAGAAGTTATTTTGAAAGAATGTCTCATTTCAAATTTCATAAAAACATGTGAGTTATGGAAATGTGGTAAATGATAGTAAGAATCCTCATGCATCCCGAGACGGCAGTAATCATGCTACGTGCTTTGAATACCTCAATTGCTGTCCATATTTCCAAAAGGAGGCAAAGAGATGTGAGTAGGCGATATAGCAAAACAAATTAAGCTTAAGACAAAACATATTTTTCTTCTATAGAACTGTCTGCAGAATATTGCCATCTTTAAAATTGAAAAGCAGAAACAATTCCATTCTGAAAAAGAGCTGAAAAGTATTTATTTACTGAAAGTTCATTGCGTCCAGTAAGTTCCTGGACTCCAAGGAGGATACAGTCAGAACAAGGTTTGTGTCTGTGAATGAAATCCATGTCAGCACACAATTCCCTTGCTCAGATTTTCCAAACCTGCCTTGTCCAGTGAGTTCCCACTTTCAAGAAACTGCATTTGCCAGCTAGACATAGTTACTGAAGCGCCCCTTTGGATGCGTAAATCAAGTATACAAAGATAGCCAAGCCTGCTCCTTGTGAGCCACCACTGGAAAGAAAAGCACTGTAGCTCTGTTACCATACCCGGTGATGAGAGGGAGGGACAACATGGTAGTAATATAGTCTCTAACAACTAGGCTGAAAGAAATGTGTCACTCTTTTCTACCTTATAATATGGTTAAGTATTAATTGAAGCAGCGACTGGAATCCAGATCTTTCCCGTGTCTCAGTAGATCCCTCTGACTAGAGAGTCATTCATTCTCACTGTTCTAATAAATATTCAGGTATTTTATATGACCTGGGGTGGGCTCATCAAAAACAGGGAGAAACAACCCTTTTAAAACTAATCTACTTATTGCTGACAGGGTTTCCCAGCTCCAAAGGTGTTAAGCGCAAAATGCTGAGGAAAAAAAGATAGATACACTGGTGCACCCACATCCTGACAGAGCTTTAACCATAGACTTCGAAGTTCAAAAAAATGCCATTATTACCTGTAGTCATCTCAGCAAAGGCTTCCCTGATTTCTTTTTTTTTTTTTTTTTAAGGAAAAACCCAAGCACTCAAATAAAAAAACTTGTTTATGTTTTGAGTTTTGTGAGCACTCAATATAGTCATTGATTTAACCAGATCTATAATTAAATCAGCCAGCAAGAGTCTGTAGGGTTACTGATTAGCTTCTATCTTGCAGATGTATTTCTGAGACAACACTGCTCTGTGAAGAGCAGCTGGGTCCTAACATGGTAGGACGGGACAGAAAAGATGAGAACAAATCAAACCTCACATGACTTGTATGCTGTATAGTGCCTGAAATCCTACTGCCCACATAAATAAACCAGCAAAAGAATAACTACAGGAGCCCTTAATTGGGGTAGTTAACCAGCCATTTAAAAAGAAGTCCAGCTTGAAGCACTCAATATTAATTTTTCAAGCCAGAGCCCTTGATTGTTATGCTTAATACAACTCTACCCAGGTTTCCCAGGCCATTTACTACCATGTAACAGGGATAAAATTGAGCAAGGGGAAACGCAAATCATAGTGGTAAGAACACATTGCAGCATAAAGCTATGCAGACAGAGGTCAACCCACCATCCTTCATGCAACACCTAGCAGCAATGGTAATACACCAGCTCAACACCCAACAGCAGCTGAAAAATATGGATACCCCAAACAATTCTGTTGCCTTGAGCTAAGCTACATGAAATCAAATACAATTCAAAAACAAGGAGATGAGAAAATTTGGAACTCTGCTAGTTTTACTCTGGCTCAGCATAGATAGATATGCAAGAATGCTTAAGCACCATCTGGCCCCAGTTATGCCTGTCCCAGGACACACCTGCTTAGCCTAAGTATCCTCACCTGCACTGCATCTTCCCATTCTCTTAATTGAGTGCGGTGCTTCATTACAAGGTGAATCCTGCAATAAATGTATCCTGGATGCAGCCATCTTTCCCTTTAGATTGCTTCTTCTTTGCTCGTTTTCTTCTCTTAACATTTTCTCTCCTTTTGCATCCTTCAACCATTTGAAGACTCGGAGTTTAAAATATAAAATATTTATTACGTGCACATTCAGGAGGATAAACTAAAGACGCTTTGGGGCTAGAGATGCTAGCTGCTCTTGAATAATTCGAGTCATGTTTTCAAGTGAACCACTTCATGTATGGAAGCAGCCACCAATACCCAGGTGCTCTGCTCCTGCAAGTATTTTATCCAGTTCTGATCTCTAGATGCCCTAAACAGGCTTAATTTACCTTACATTACCTTTCATCTGCTTCATTTTCAAATGTGTTTCAGATGAATAAATAATACAGAGTATGAGATAAATGCACACAGACAAAGTTGACAGCTGTCAAGCTTACCACCACCACCATATATTAATGTTCTACATCTCTTCATCCATCTTTTTTATGTACTACCCTTGATGAATGACTTTCGTGTTAAGAACATATCTGAAAAGGCTACTGCGGGGAAAAAAACAAATATTCAAATGCTAAGTAACTTTTTAAAACATCTGTATTCTATATTCAAATTAGGCTTCCAATTAAAAAAAAACCAGCAAAAATTTTAAAACGGAGAACCCAAAATACACTAACATCCGCTGCTAAGCTCTTAGTTGAAACACTAGCCTAATGCTTTCATTAACAATATGAGTGACATTTGCTGTAATAGTGATAAAGTCATTTAATTACTAAGAAGAGCTTTAGAAATATGTGAGCTGCCTTGAAAAGATGTGGCATTTGATAACAGGGTGCTCTCATGACAGGGTTGTAGATGCAGTTGGATAGTTTAGAAACCCAGATTTGGATCTGAAGATCATCAATCACACTTTAATCTTACTTAACAGTATAAAAAGTATTCACAGAGATAGACTATTTTAAAATTAAATAGGTTACACACTTCTAGGATTTTCTGTGTGTGCAGATGGTCTATTACTAAAAAATTCTCTGAGTTTTTCTGCCGCTCTGTCCATCACAAACGCTCATTTGTGTGTCACACGTATCTAAAGGATCTAGAGGATCAGGCAAGAAAGGAGGACGCAGGTATCTTGCCAATACATGGTGAAGTAGGGACTCAAAATCCCACTCTGTGGGGTTCCTCAGCCCCTTCTTTGTGCCTCCCCAGAAGGGGGAGGTGCAGAGCAAGAAGGCATGTGGGGCCTCCAGGAGGACAGGGGGGGTCACCCCTGCCAGGGACCGAGGGTGGTGTTGGTTCATGATGGAAGAAGGCAGCTGGGAGGGTGGTAGGTGTCCATACCCCATTGACTTGAGAAAAACGGAAAAAGCCCCTGGGAAAGCAGTGACTCCTAAAGCCTCTCATACGACCTTGCCCTCAGCATCCCACTCACCTTCTCCTTTATGCAGGCTCCCAAATCCATTGACCCTGCTGCAAACTTTTCATTCTGCTCAAAATACCTCCTTGACTTGGCTCCCATCAACCCCCAAACAACCTTTGACAGCCACACCTAAATTCTTACAGATAAGAGCGCTCTGCTTCTGTCACCAGCACCATAAATCTAAATCCCAAAGAATTACTGGGGTGATACTATCGCGATTTCTCATACCGCTGTGAAATCATGAACTAGCCATGCACACATATGCTTGCTTTTCTTTCATGCTTATTTTCCTTTTGTCTTTACAATGCTTCTTCCATATTTAAATATACTGCTACACACAAATATACATATCTATATGTGTGTGCGTGCTCACTTACCCATACATTCACTTGGCCTCTCCGAATCAGTTGTTTGGCTTGCAATATATGTTCAAAGTGCTGCTGAAATCCTGAAGTCATTTCCAGGCTTCAAAATGTTCCCAGAGAGATCTGGAAGGGTGTCGTAGGATGACCACACGAATTTGCAGTTTCTCTTCTATCAAGCACCCACCTTTGGGGACAGCTTACAGACCTTAATGGACCTTGGTCTGACTTCAGGAGGAGCTCACATGTTATTACGCGGTGTGGTTTTCAAATCAGTGCCTCTCCCACACATTTTATATGCTAATATTTCTCACGGGGTCAGCGTAGTTAATTGAGGCAGGATTTACATTGACTCTCGTGCGCATTATGGTTTCCTACACATTCACTGGGCCAAGGTAGACACTGATGTTATTTGGAGGGATGCTGTTAGGGGCTTGGGTCTTGCTGCAGAAGTATATCCACTAATGAGTTCCACCTCTTTTTCAGTTCCTTTTTGAGGAATGAAAACAGGAAAAATGTGGAGGTAAATAGGTGAGTTGCAAAGCGAAACAAATTTAAAAAATAGCTTGACAGTTCTATAGAAATATTTCCTGAGCTTCTATCCATGCATCCTAACCACGCATTCAGTATCATCCTTCATGATGGCCCAGTGGAAGCATTTGTCAATGAAGCTGTTCCTATTCATATGTTTTTCGAATGTTTATGGCACTTTCATTTGTACTGGACATGACATGATGTCAGTGCAGCATTTTCCCTCCTTACATCTTTGTGATATTATTAGTGACAAGAAGAAAAGCATGCTGCGTGCATAGTAACAGCTTTTCAAAGGCAAATAACCCAGCTGCCGTGCCTGATTTTTATTTTATAAAGGGCATCAGTTAATGATTAATTATAAAATAAAAATAACGCAAGGCAGCCCAAGGTATGTGCCTTTTCAAAAGCTGTTATGGAGCAGGCAAAATGTCTGTCTTCCCACTGTGAACTGCATTAGGCAGACACAAAGCAGGGACAGCATCTTCAACGTAACAAGTACTTAAGGTCATGGCTGACTTCTCTAGCGTCCCCCACAACCCTCCCCATATTCTCCACTTAAACCTCTGGAAGCTGCAACTGTATAACCCCCCCCTAGTTTTCTAAAGCCATAGCTTCTTTTTTAATTAAATAGTCTGAAGGTTTTTGGAACCATTTCGAGCTTCAGATACACAAAATGTGTCTTCACAGGACTTTGGCTGCAGAATTGAGGCTTTTCATCACTTAAAACACCCACATACATTCAACCGATACCTACGCGCTTGTCCCGTCTCTCTGCCCCCCTTGCCAGGCCTTTAAGTGAGGTGAAACCTTTCACCGTTAAGATCACAAAATTCTGTGCTGAGTTTTGACACTTTTTTCAATGGTTTCAGACTATTCCCTTCTCCACTACTTTGGCTTCCCCCCTAAGAGACTGGAATAAGGATGCCTGGAGAGCCAGTACTGAAAGCAAGCCACCACTGAAAGCAGTCATAGCCAAAAGCATTTTGAAATCCTACAGCTGGAAACAGGACGAAAGAAAAAAGGTTGATCTTATCAAGTCTTTTCTGGTTTATTCTATTATGCCAGCAGATTAATACCCTGAAAATTGCCAGCCCTATTTTAACACTGTGTGCTGTTGCACAATGCCTTAAGCTGCTACATAAAATAAGCTTACCAACTGAAAAAGGTGATTCATGTATATTGCACAGGTCATTTCTGATAAGCCAGGTGATCGCATTAATTAAACTAGAGAAAAAAAAAAAGAGAAAAAAAAGAGAGAGACGGAGAGAAAAAATACTACATATAGCTCAGTGGTGAAAGGCATAAAGGAGCAGTTACATCCGGAAGAAAATCTGTCAGAAAGAAGATAAGCTTATGCCACACTTCAGATCTGAAGCAAAGCAGTATTCCATTATAAAGACAGAAATGAAGCAATGCAATGAGCTTTACCTTGAGTAATGAATATTAGCTAGCATCACCAAATGGCTTCAGGTAAATAGTTCAGTACAGAATCAACTTCTTGTCTTTGATTTTGCATCTAAGTGTGTAAACAGCTTGAAATAATCAAATGCAGAAATTTCTGCAGAATATTCATTCAGTGTTTTACCTACAGGAATCACAGCTGCTTACTGCAGTGAAACTGCTTCTCTAATATCACTTAATACTGATGATTAGTCTGACAGACAGATAATCACAGGAAATTATCTGGGTTCACCCCTTGTTCTGAGTGGCTTCCAGCTCCACTAAGGACAGGTGGTGGCCACTGGCTCCACATGGACACAGCCCCTGAGGGTACCCAGGGCTGGAACCCATGGTGTGGGTCCATCATCCCCTGGCAGCAGCCTGCTGAGGTACTGCAGAGCATCTCCCTTGATGCTGGATGCCGGGGTTCGGGTGAATTAATCTAGCTCTCCGTCTTTTCCACACCACTGAAGCTACTGGGTAGCATCTTTGTTATCATCTCATCAGTTAGCTGGGGGCTATTTCAGAGTTTGGAAAGCCATTACCTTTTTTTAGCCATCTCATTCTGTCGTTTCCTCTTTTTATTCCTGATCTAAAGTCCACAGAAATCACTGCAAGAGTGTTTTGGTTTTTTNGGGAGGGGGGGGGTGCTGAGACCTACTTATATTTTCTCTAATGAAATGTTATTTGCCAGTGTCATTGTGAGTTAAGTACATACGAAAATCAATCCCAAGCTCTTTAAGTTCCTAAAGATTCTCCTTTTTGCTTCTATTCTTAAGGTAGCTTTCATCTAACTACTGCAACATATTACTGAAGCTAATGGTTTAGCAGGCTTCAAGGATGAATGGGATCTATCTATAGATAATAAGAGCCTTCAGAGTTAACTCTTAACTATCATTAAACAGTTTTAGAAAGAATAAAAAATCTCATACTACAGATCTGGAGTCTCTGGGTAACAAGGGTTTGAAAGAAATTCATCCTCTTGAAAGGTGAATCTGTAATTGCCCACAGCAGAATTTCTGTAGCTCTTCCCAAACCATCTAATTCTAGTCATCACCAGTGATCTTGTAGCCTACCTCAGCCACTGAGCCCATCTTCGGTCCTTTGATACACCTGCTAAGCTCTGCAACATACCACTCTTCGTCCTTAATGTGTCACTAAAGTTCCAAACTTAATGGACAACGAAGTGGCAATGAAGTTTTTTTAATTTTGATAGGTCTACCAGAAGGAATTAACTGGACCGTGTTCTAGTCCTCATTTTAGCAGTTCAATGAGTTAGTCCTGCCAGGTTTCCTTCTGACTTCATTTTTTTTTCCTAATCCCAACATTTTGTAGATGTTTCATTATTTGTGGCTTAAGACTTTGTTTTGGCTTTCTTTCTTTTACCCATCTCCTTTGGAGTAGCCCACACACGTTGTTCAGCCACAATGTGGCCGAAGAGAGCGGCATCTCTTCAGCTCCTGTAGAAGGAGTGCTGGCCAGAGCTGGCACAGTCCCTGCAGATGCCAAGGGGCTTGCGGCCGCTTTCTGGGCCTGAGCCAATTCCTTGGCACAGCATTGCACTGGCCACTGAAGAGGTGCCCTATGAAACTCCATCTATCCATTCCATTAATTTTCTGGATGAGGGGTTTTTTTGCCTTTGTTTGGTATCAACGAGTGTCATTTGTTTGATACCGACTCTGAATCCAAGAGTTGCGTTCGACCACACTAAAGCATTATGTGTTGGAGTAAAGCAGAGAATAGTACCTAATCTAATACTTTTTCTGCCCTGAGATCTTCAGTCTGCAACCTGAGTAGTCCTATTCCCAGAATATAGTGAATTTTTAATCTTTTACATTGAACACAGCAACAACTGCTCTTAACACTACTTACTGCCAGATGGGCTTGGGAGGGTGCACTCGCGGTGTCACGGACAAATCAGTTCTCTTCCATTTGTCTTGGAAATCATTCAGCAGCTCTGAATATTTCTTAATTATGATGAGGTTCCCTCCTCAGTCTTTGTTTTTCACTCAGACTCTCCAGTGACTGTAACACAGACTCAATGTGGCTTACCATTTTAAAGACAAACCCCAAATCGGTAAATCTTGTGAGTTTTCCTCAAAGTTCAGTTAATTCTAGAAATACCGATCAACATTTGAAGTGGTCTTCAAAACAAAATTGCAGTTCTTTTCAAGTTACGTTAATATTGGACACACTTGCAGAAATCGTTAGTGATGCTTCTCTTTTACGTACCTTTGATTTTACTGTGGAGCGTGAATTACAGAGCAGCACCTTGCCTGCTCTCTCTTCTCTGTCACCGCGGAGTTGGAAGTGCTGGCCACAGGGTAACATATCCTAGATAAAGGGAAGGAAAGATAGAATTTGTGGTGGCTTCACAGATCCCTGGCAAAAGAGGAAATAGGCGGAAACATGGGAGGAATGGGCAGTGAGGGATATCCACATTCTGGCATGGGGAGGAAGGGGGAAAGGGCATGTCCACAAGGACCCTGCAGTTGAGCAAAAATGAAAGCACAAACAGAGCTTTAAACATGGATGAGAGAAGAAGGCTCGAGAAGAGGAAAACCAGCAGCTCAGCCAGAGTCCTGAGCAGTCATGGCTTCAGAGACACAGGGGTGCGCATCTGGGGATCAGGCAACACGCAACTGCCCTGTCCCATGGCCTCAGTCTGCCTAACATTGTGAACACCACCATCCGCACCACACAAAGTGGAGAAAGGCATGTTGGCAAAGCCGTTCTTTGAGCACCTCGTAGTATTAGAGTTCTCTCACAGAACCATAGAAACACCTAGGTTGGAAGAGACCTTTAAGATCATGGAGTTCAACCATCAACTTAACATTGCCAAAACCACCACTAAATCATGTCCCTCAGCACCACGTCTGCCCATCTTTTAAATACTGCCCGGGATGGCGATTCCACCACTGTCCTGGGCAGCCTGTTCCCATGTTCAATAACCCTTTCGGTGAAGAAATTTTTCCTAGTATCCAATCTAAATCTCCCCTGGCGCAACTTGAGGCTGTTTCCTTTTGTCCTATCACGTGCTACTTGGGAGAAGAGACCGACCCCCACCTCTCTACAACCTCCTCTCAGGTAGTTGTTGAGAGCGAGAAGGTCTCCCCTCAGCCTCCTTTGCTCCAGGCTGAACAACCCCAGTTCCCTCAGCCGCTCCTCAGAAGCCTTGTTCTCTAGGCCATGAATATTACAATTCTACCCGCTACCACAAGTTTGCCAAGTGTCTCACAAAACTAGTAAGTCTAAGCTCCCTCTCCAAATTCAGCTTTCAGAAAGTCGAACATACCATTACAAGTCAATGGGGCCCATTTCTTAATTAAAAACAATAGAATAAAAATCATGGCTAGCTACCATGTCCCAGCTTTCTCCCCAGCCCTGCAGGTACTCTTGAGGTATTCCTACCCTGCCTACCACTGGCCACAATGCTTAACTTAGTCACAATCGATATTTGTTATTTCCTTATTTAGCCTGAGAAATAATTAGGCATCGTATGTCCTTCTACAGACATATCCAGAATGGAGTCATAACGTAGTTCATAAATAAAACTGATAATAGTTCAGTAGCGTGATAGTTTGACATTCTACAAATGAAGAAAAAAGGACAAACAACTGAAAATGGTTGTTCAATTTTTTTTTTAAAGTATAATTAATTACATGTGTAAATACATTAGCTACAACTCTGGACAAGCAATTAGACAACCAATTATAAAGAAAACGCAATTGAAGGCTCAAACAGATGACCACCCGTCTGCCAGCCATCCCAGGTGTTTACATGCTCTCTGGGTTGTTTATTTAGATTTATAAAAACACATCTGTTCACAGAACTCGGACACAACTACAAAATGCAATACACAGAAGTACAAAGAAACTCAGCTCTCCCACAAGCAGGCTTTTTTTTTTTCCTTTCTCCTGCCACTGCTGGCAGCCCAAGAAACAGTTCTTGTACCCACCAAAGCACATACATTTCAACAGACATACTGAAACGCCGCTCTTCTCACTGGGTCTTAAACGTCTGGTCAGGTGCTCTGCTCAGTAAGTCCTAGACTAGGTTTGTGTTTAATTGCTTTTCTTAAAATGGGGGGGAGGTATAACTTTTAGAACCTTTTTTTTTTTTTTTTTCCCCATTCTTCAAGGCAGAATTGTCAGCCAGAAACACAATTTTTTAAAAAGAAAGATCCCCAGAATCTTTCACTATTCCTACCCTTCTGGAACGTACCATACTTAATGGCCAGAATTACATTTTAATCAATCCAGACATATGCCAGACAGTGCATACTGTCAGCACAACATGCGTGGGATTATGTTGCTTAGAAGAAACTGTAATGTGAAATCAGTATCTTTGCCTGGTTTTCATATGTCCTTTAGCCACCTCCACAGGCAAGCCAATGTCCTACAACCTCCATGCTTAAATACTTACTTAAAATGTCAGAAGCAGCCTCTTTTTCTTGGAGTTCTACTCCTCTTCTTCCTGTTATGGAACCATTTTCCTGGTGGAAAAAAAATGGGATAATCCTTTACACGAGAACGTGCCATTTCTTCTGGATTGCTGCAGTTCTTTTAAGATCTGCTGTTTTACCTCACTAAATACCGTATTTGGGAAGGGATTTTTTTCAGTAATTTATTCTCTTGGGAGAAGTTTACAGCAACTAAACTAATTAGGCATGAGTCTAAGTAAACATGAAAATGCTAATATGCCTCTGAGTGTCTGCACCTGATGAATTAGGTTATGTTTTGTATTTTATCTTTTAGGCTGCAGGAAAGTCTCCCACGTGACAGGAGCACTTTACTTTCTTTCCATGTCCAATGCTGTCTTACCTTCTATAGCTCCCGTGTCAGTCAGGATGGGAGAGGCTGCCCTCTTCTGCACAGCAGCACAGGCTGGACAACCCAGTCATAAGCTGGACAAAAGGGATCTGGACTGAGGAAATTAAAAAAATAAAACAGTGTACTTAGGAAAAATATTCACCTTCATGTAACTGTTCATAAAGACTTCATCAAGTTAAAAGTGCAAATAAAATTTTGCACCGAAAATCAGGTTTATTTTTAAAATAAATCTAGACTTGTTCTAGACTTTACTACATCAGATAGTATTTGCATCTATAATACTATCCTCTGGCTGCATTAACACTGCAGTGCCCTAAATACTGAAGTTTAAAACTTCTGTAGTTTTTTAAAGGTTACCTCCTGGTTCATGGACATGTATTTTTGGTCTTCAAACTCTCTGCACACTTAGTCTTCTCTTCTTCTGGCAGCTGACACCAAAACTCCTTCTTATGGTCAAATTTGAAAATAATATCATACATAAAAATATGGACACTTTTCAGTTCACATACTAATAAGTTACTCAGAATGCGAAAAAATGCACGGCTTATGACACCTCTTTCAATCTTATTCTCTCTCACATACTCAATGAAAGTTTCATGGAAATAAAATGCTGTAACCTGCTGTAACTCACCTCATCTTGGTTCTGGTTTGACTCCCTTACTTTTAATGTTTAGTAAAACACACCCGACAACTGGGTTTTTTTACCTAACGAGCAAGAAGGTAGCCTGAGGAGGTTTTAGCCGTTGACTGCTCCAGAGTTACCCAACACCCCTTGTTGATAGAAGACTATTTTCCTAATGTAACAGAAAATTATAAGTGTAACTGCAAGTCTGATTCTGCCACTTTTAAGAAGTAGCAGGTAAAACAGCAACACTGTCAGTCTTCCGGATATAATAATTACATCACTTTCGCAGTATTAACAAATGCAACTTGCCCATGTAAGGTCCTTGATGCTAAGTAAGGCTTTCTGGGCAGCAATTGTGCCAGATTAAGAGGTGACCACTCTTCTTTCTGCTGATCCCATCGCCCATGTCATCACTACTAGAGGTTACAGGCTTCTCCAAACTGTCAACTAATGGCATGTGTAATTGCTTCTAACCCAGTTCTGTCTAAATGAATCCAACGGCTAAAACACTTCTAATAATAGGGGTTATCCAACACAGCTCAGTTCAGCAAACCTGGCTTGTGGAGGGACCACACGTGCAGTTACACTGACAGATTGGAGAGGCTGGTAATTTCAGGGAAGGGGTGATGAACAGCTGAAGATGAGGTGTGGAACAGCAGGAAAACTTCAACACAAGTTAACTGAATCCAAAGCGGCAATCTAACAACAGTGTTACCGTGCTCTCTCACCTTCACCTTTCAGATAGCTGTACAATAAATACTAATGTCTGGTTTAACAAAGCACTGTTTAGTGAACATCAGACTTAGTCAGCCGGTTCTTTCTCGTGCCTCATTTTTCTTTTTCGCTCTCGCAATATCAGCAGAGAGACCACAATTACAGAACTAAAGTTAACCAGAATGGAAAACCATTGCTGGGTTGGTTGGACAAAGTACATCATACACGTGTATAGCAGGGGACAGCTTATAAACATATTTCCATAATGACACTCTCTACCAGGAGAAATCTTTTCTTCCTCCGCTGTGCCAGCTAAGTGCACCTACCCAGGGCTCTCCTTCCTCCCCTCACGCTTTTAGAAACCATCTCCCGCCTCCCGCAGGTACCTGTGAACCACCTTACAAGTGACTTCTCCTTCCACCTCTCTTTAATTTCCCAAGCCCCCCTCATTTATTTAATTTTTTTTTTATTTCTAGAAGTTAACTCATTCACAGCATCAAAACATCAAGCCTCATTTTTAAGAAATGGCAGAGCTCAGGGACTGGTATACTGGAGGGCTACAGAAGCTGGTTCATCTATCTACAGACAGTTGGAAACCTCGTTATGTCTGATGGCTTTGTTAACAAGATCCAGAACGACGTCTTTAATTCCTCCTTTTCTTTCATTTCCAGAAAATATAACAAAGTTCTGTGTATCAACAAGCGGAAGTTTGAAATTCTGTAACTCAGGGAATCTCAGCTCTGCTACTTGAGACTTTTTCAAGAGTTTTACACACAAAGAGAAAAGCATCGCTGAGCTGAATATACGGTTCAGCCAAAAATCTCTTTTACACAGATATCTAAGAAAAAGTCAGGAAATGCAACAGCAAAAGAAAACAATCATGAATGTTTTTGTTGATTTTCCTTTCAGCTGCATTAAAATGTCCACAATGATGTTCCTGACGACATGAAACCAGCGGGTTTCTAACCTGAAAGATGTGCAGAGTCACAAAATTAGCTGCCTTATTACTTTTCAAAGTCCTCCTTGATGCTTGAATTCTTTGACAGATTTCTAGTTAATTTTAAAATAAGACTACTTACCTGTGTTCGTCTCCTTTTGACAACTATTTGGCTGGTCCCACCATACTTAACATTAATTTTGGTAGCAGTTCCAAAAGGGTAGGATTTCACTCCATGAGATTTTGGAGGAAAATGATCTCTCCTTTTTTCTACCTTCTTAGAATGTTCTCAGAACTATACCCATACACCAATTATTTTGATAACTGAATGACATTTCCCATATTCTTCCAGCCTCTAATTCTCAGTCTTTCCACAAAAAGATGGTGGCTCGTAACTACTGGCTCTCAGCAGGTACCTTTATTTTCAAAATGCTGAATGGTGTCTGAAAACATTTTCATATAATACCTTTTTTCTGCAAAATAATCATTGTATAAATCACACAGACACCAGAATCATTACAACGCAGAGAAACTCCAGCAAACTTGAACTTCATCCATTTCTACAATTGCAGCATTTCGCAGTTGCTGTCCATCTAGAATTAATAGCTGTAAAAAGAGAAGAATACCTGGAACAAATTTCGCATGCACCTGATTAAGCTGCCACAGTTACAGCTTTAATAGAAGAGAAAGAGAGAGGCAGTGGGTGAGGAATGCCGGTGTGGTACATATCCAAAGAGTGGGGAAGGGGGATGTTATTTGGCCTCCTTTGTACATTCACCCTTTATGCCTATCCTAAGCATTTTTAATCAGTTTTCCAGTCGTATGTTTCAGTTATGAACATAAAGTCAGGGTGATTTCAGAAACCGGCCAGACACAGGGCCTCCTGTAGCCCCCTTGCCACCTCCTGAGCGTGCTGTTTAAGGCTTGCTGAAGATTCAGGCAGAAGTCTGCTGAGGACAGGCTGAGGGAGTTGGGGTTGTTCAGCCTGGAGAAGAGAAGGCTTCAGGGAGACCTTAGAGCCCCTTCCAGTATCTGAAAGGGGCCTACAAGAAAGCTGGAGAGGGACTTTTTACAAGGGCATGGAGTGATAGGATGAGGGGTAATGGCTTCAAACTGGAAGACGGCCTATTTAGGTGAGATCTCAGGAAGAAATTCTTGACTGTGAGGGTGGTGAGACCCTGGCCCAGGTTGCCCAGAGAAGCTGTGGCTGCCCCATCCCTGGAGGTGTTCAAGGCCAGGTTGGATGGGGCTTTGAGCTACCTGGTCTAGTGGGAGGTGTCCCTGCCCATGGCAGGGGGGTTGGAACTAGATGATCTTTAAGGTCCCTTCCAACCCAAACTATTCTGTGATTCTATGATTCTAAATTGTTGAATCCATTTACATTTAATGACTGCTTCAAGATTAGTTTTACTGCTTCTCCAGCTTAATTATAAATTTTCTCTCCACATTCCACAACAAAACGTTCCATTCTGGAGCCCAGGAGATAACATTTACCACAACAGATGGAGGCCGTGGTGGCAATCCCCACACAGGGTCGGACACGATCACTGGCGACTTAAAAACCAGCCAGGGTTTTCCTGGGCGGAAGGAGAGCTGCCAGCGATGGCAGCTATGATGAGCCGATCAAATTATCACCTCAACGCCGCCTAGCAGTTTGCACTTGAGGCACAGAAAGCTTTTACCAGGCCTGAGGGGTTTTTTTTTCACCTTTTTCCAGGCACACCAGCTCCCTCACACCACTTCATTATCAAAGCTTTCATGAACCAACGCTGAAATTGGAGGTTTTGGGGTTTTTTTTGAAACTTCCTCCATCCAGCACGCAAAATTTTAAGTGAAAGAGATGGGATTATTTGAGTAGCGTCATGGATTCACTCCACTACCTCCTCTGTCCTTGTCCCTCAGGAAAAGCCCACCAGGCCTCAGGTGTTGCCCAGCATCCAACGCATGCATCCCCTCAAACGGCAAAACCAGGTGTTTTTATGTCACTGTACTAAGTTCAAGTGCTTTTTTTATCCAGCCCTTGGCATTGCAGGCTCCTGATCATCATGGAGCCTGAACAAAACGCAGTATGTGTAGGTCTCCCATAAAATAGCATTTGCTCATCGCATTTGGACTGACACTTTCATTCTTTTTCAGGTTTGGTTTTTTTTTCTTAAAAAAAAAAAAAAAGATCCTAATTGAAAGCCCTGCAGAGAAGCTGTCAAGTTGAATTTATGACAAAGGTAGCTGCTTCTGCAGGTTGGTTTTCAGATTGTCGGCTGGAAATGTGACTGGCACGCGTGTCAGATGCGTGACAGAAAAATGGCTCGTTCCGAAGAACTTTTAAAAATTGGTATTTTTATAATTGATCTGAGGTTCGTGAAATGGGAAGACAAAAGTGCTTTGCTGTTTTTCAGAGCACTCATAGGCCACGTTTCAGGAAATTACTTCCTCAGGAAAATTTCTCTTAAGGACAGCATTTAAGCATCAGTTTAAGTCCCATTGAGATTTCAGCAATATTGAATGCTGAGCACAAATTTAAATGCTGCGTTAAGAGGGTTGATTTTCTGACAGATTTTCAAAACCCACTATTCAGGGAATATGCATTTAAACAGGGGTTCACACCCCTAAGCTACGCAAACATTGCCAGCAATAATGAAGTGCTGGCATGCAGACATTTCTGAACCACGAAGTTCCAAAATTTCCTCTTAGCTGAAATTTGTTCGTGTCCTTTTGTCTGAAAGCTTTTTGCCCAATACTCATTTTAACAGAAATTAGTCGATTAACATATGCTAGCAACTACTAGAGTTTCACCTTTGATTTTAATTAGCCTTGGGTCAGGTTCTGAAAAAGGCTGTTTCAACAAATGAATTGAGAAAGTCTTTGTGTCTTAAAAGTGACATATAACAGTGCTTTGAATGTATATTCCTCTGCCCTATTATATAACTACCCTGAATAGAAAAATCTGTTTTTCCTTGTTTTCAGGAGGAATCACAAAGTCTAAAGAATTTTCTTAAAGAAATCAAAAATGCCCTTATAACAATGTCTGTATTTTTGTATTATTTTATTGCCTTTTTTTTTCTGCATTTCTTTAAACATTCTGACTAAAAAACACTTCTACTTTCAAAACCTTGATTTTTCACAAGTTTCCCCATTTCATCAACACCTATGTTTTCTCCAAAACCTTTCAGAAAACTCCATCATAATCAGAACTTGAATTTAAAATGAAAAAAGAAAGTGTGTAGTGGAAAGGGTAGAACAGATGGGGGAATAAAATAAACCCCAACAAAATGCAAATTCTTTCAGCTGTTGCCTAAATATAATAAAGCCTCTAACATTACAAACAAGGTTTTTCTTTTCCCAATGCTCCCCTTCCTTGCCTTTGAAATTTTTTGCAGTAATTCCTAACATTGCTGCCGTAACTTCAGCCACTTGGATATGAAAAAGATTGGGAGCTCTAGCATAGCTGGTGCAGGATACCAGTTGTGGTGTGCATTGATTAGACTTGCTAAGAGCAGGTTTTACCATCAGACTACTTCTGATGTCAGTTTCTTTAGTCGTTGTTATTTTTATCATATATTCAAGTTCCATTATTAGAAGTATTTGCTCTATCTAGCCTTAGATGTCTAACACGGCCTAAATTAGGAGGCTAGCTCTCATTAGGCTTTTCTACAGTGAGTTGAGAGAGACAGACTCCTTCACAGACTCGGAGTTAATTTCCACATCCATCATCAGTTATGGTCATACATGCTGTCTAATGTCAGGAAGACAGCACATCCATATATTTGGGACCTTTATTTCCTCTTCTAGTCACCAAAAGGAGAGGAAGGTCACCAGGTTTCAGAAAGCACGTAAGGAGAAGCCTCATTTGTTGACCTGAGCATTCATACAAAGCCACTTGTCTGCACTAGAAGAAGTAGGTATAATAGATAGACACAAATTTTTAATGTGAATTGTTTTATGTGAGAGTAATTATATCTGTATGTGAAAAAGAGCAGCCCAGCCTAGTCGGTGAATTCGGAAAGCTGGACCTTCAATAAACTTGCAGGATCTAGCTCTCTGTTTCTCACGTGAAAGCAGGGAATGCAAGATAGCCACCTTTCTATGTGAGTACTGTACCACCCAGGCTCAAGGCATCCCTTTGGCAGGATCTGTAGCTCCCCTGGGATTTGCAATCCTGTTGTGACCACTTCAGGGAAGGTGTGTTTCAGGGATGCTGGATCCTCGAGCACACCCCGGTGCTGCTGGAAAATTGTTTTTAAATCCTAATGCATTGTCAGAGTGTCGTAACAGTACCGCAACCATGCTAAAGGTATTCAGTGGGTGACATTAACAAATGCGACTGTTCCAGATATGGCATGGTAGGTGTCATATGGCACTCTTTTGATAGTTTAACATAGGAGAAAAACTACAATGAATGGTGGTAACAAGAGACTACATCATTATACCTGATATCAGGAGTACGCCTCATCTGATGGATCCGTGAGAATGGTGATAATCTTGGCCTTGGGGGCCAGAGAAGGTGCTCATTTGGGAGCTTTCTCAGAAGAGAAATAATTGGCACTTTTCGCAAAGAGGAAATGACTTGTTGCATTGACTGGAGCAGGCAAAAATTCCAGGTACCTGGACAAGTGGAAGAGAGAAATATGGATTAAAAAGCAGAGTTATTCTAATTCTGAAACTATTAACTATAAATATTTCTATTTATTTATTACAGGTAGGATATATATGCAGGATATATTTATCTGTGGGTGTAAGTGATGAACAATAACTGAAATTAGACTGTAAGGATCTAAAGCCACTGAGACTGCATTTATAGAAAAAGCTTCAAGCAAATAGATGTTACTGGTATTGTCACTATTTTAAAGCAGAGTAAGGCGAAAAGCAAATATCCAGATTTCCACTCCAGTGCTAGTAGAACTACTATGCTACGCTTCCTCCCAGAAGAGGCAAGTAATCAATCTATTTATCAGAGCAAAAAATATTTGAAATTTTTACAGTTTCCTTCCTATTGATTCCTGCTCACTGATGAGCTCTAAAAAGCCCTGATTTACATCACATTCAGTTAGTATTACCAGTTCATTTACAGTCTACACCCAGAGTAGCTCATGACTTCATCACTGTATAGTCACAGAAGCATTGATAAAATTAGGTATTTATGAAGCTCGGGTACTAATTATTGGAGAGTGGGCTGGCTGAATGATGCCTTTTATCTGCAGGGTACTGCAACGAGACAAGTCTAATCTGTTAAACTTCAAAACACAAGCTAGGGGTTCCGATCACAAAGTAGCCCACTGCTCCCAGGAAATAAAAAAAATAAAAAAATAAAAAAAAGGAAAAAGCCTGCGCGTCTTCAGACAATAGCTGACTGACTGAGACCGACCTGTTTCCTACTGCTGATGCTCAATGTTTTCACAATGTTGTAGAATCACTCATCCTCCTCACTTGTCACCTCCTACCCTCAAATATGCCCACAAAGGCTTGTTGTTCCTACGAAGAAGCCTCTTTGGGTGCCGCAGTGATTCGCGTGGTTTGTTTCAGGGGTGCCTCCTTCCTGCTGGCACAATTCTGACAAGGGCGGCGGCTGACTATCGCTGCTCCCCAGCTGATGGGCAGCCCGAGGGACGGGTGCCTGTTCTTTGCTGTTTAGGGCTGACTTCTGACTAGAAACCGCTGGTGAAGCAGTTCCTGCGATCAGAATCTTCACGCTAATCCCAACAGCTCCATTCTGTCTCATATGTTTTTCATGAAAGAAACATTATTGGTATCCGAAATGGAGCCACGAACAGCTGTGCTAATTATACCAAACCAGCACCTTTATGTAATCACCCTTTTTAGCATTATTAACTAACTAGTAAATTGAGTATTTCCACAACACATTAACAAAATGCGGAGTACACATATCTCAAAAAAATCTGCGCCTGCCTAGAAACCACTACCACCCATGGACTGTAGACTTGATAAGAAAAATGCAGTTAAAGTAGTCTGATTGTGTAAACTGCCTGACAAGCATTCTCTCTCAAGCATTTTCTTCTTTAATTTACGGAATAATTACAGTTGCTATTGGAGCTGGTTTACCTACAGCTTCATTACTGCATAGTATTAATTGCAATTTTATAATACACTTTAGTACATTCTTCCTTCATATATTGACTTACAAGATTTTGATTCAATGCAGAAATTCTCCCCTCACATCAGTTTACATCAGTAATTCTCAGATCTGGTACTTTTCATAGATCCACGATTTTCAATATGTTACTTCATTTTGCACATTTTGCTGACCTTCTGTGAGAACCAAAGGCATTGGATCTTGCAGAATACATCCTTTAAAGTAATTTTCATAAGAGCTTTGTGATTAAGCACTGCTTTTTCCTGTAAAAATCACCAAAGACTTTCAATGCCTTTGACACAAATAGCTCCTGCTATTTAAGGTATTGACAAAACACCTAATAACCTGGTTGCTATGGCAGGAAAATCTCAACTCTTGGGTATAAAGGATTTGGCATGGCAAAATGGTGGGAGTTAAATGGGAAAGGAAAGCTATCTCAGCCAGTACGAACTTGCCGGATTTAAAGGAGGAGTGGGTACTTACGTAGTAAATGGCAGGACTATTCAATTACTGTAGGGTATGTATGAAAGAAACAGCAGCTGTTCTGAAGCAGATACAAGCTAATGTTCAATCACTAAGGTTTAGGGGGAAACATCTCTTTCGATGCATTAAGCCATTAACTACAGTCCTCCTGGACTTTTTTTGGTACAGCCTCTGAAATAAGGCAATGATGATCATTATAGCCGATGCTATACTGAAATAAGTACCTCTGCAGTCAGCCTCACTATGGCAGTTTCTATTTATGCAATTCCTCAAAACAGAGACATTGGAGAAATTCAATAGTAATAAAGGAAAAATAGTGCTTTTCCCAAAATGGACAAGAGTTACGTGAAACCAAAGGGATTTGAACAGTGTTCCTGACAGAGCCTGCTATCAATTTGTAATCCCTAAAACAAAAAAAAAATACAAATGGTGGTGATGGATGGTGGAGAAACACATGGCCACAAGCATCTGCAATAGCATCTTGTACCTATTTACACTAAAGAACAATTCTCATTTTCATGTAGACAGCTAGCACATCTATGGTCTGAACATATAAACCATCTATATCAAAATTTTACTCCAAATAGTTTAAGCTATTAACATGAAAAAGGTGTCAAATCTCTAATTTCCACTGCTTACCTTGCTTCTTTTCCTTCTCCTCTGTTTTGAGACTCAAGTTATTGAGTGAAATGGCTATGAGAGCTAGTGCTCCTTTTTTGTCATATCCCTATCATAAACAATAAAGCCTACCAATACAATACTTGGATACATTAAAAATATATCTATCAGTTAAAAGGGTGGCATATTTTAATCTTGGAAGCATTGAATTGGTGTTAAATATCACACATTATTGTATGAGAGGCTTTATCAGAACATAAGTTTTAGAGTAAATTTGGCTTATTGTTATCAAAACACCCACACTACTAAAGAGATTACCTCTCCAGTACTCCAACAATGGTAGCTCATAGCTCTCTAGGAGGAAAACACAACTGAGTCTTCCATGTACCAGTGAGACTATACTAACTCCTTTGCCAAATTCAAAGCTTAAAAAAGCATCTTTTAAAACATATTTACATCTTACACAGTTAAATTCCCTTCCCACATGTTTCTTACCAGCTTTTTGAGGTCCTATTACAAGAATTTTGAGGAATTAGTCACAACTCTTCCCTGACCAGATGTCTTTTGTCACCGCATGGATCCTACCAGAAAAATACTACATTGCGGGTGAACAGTTTTTCAATCTCAAAAATGCTGACTTTCTTCCTGTAGAAACTCTTCACTACACCTGCTCAGTGTGGTAATACTGCTCCGCCTCAAAGGTGACATCCTTCTGGTAGGTCCCTTTTGTCCGAGTCATAATGTAGAAGACGCTGAATAAATTTTGCCTTTTACTCCCCAAAAATTAAGTTGTTCAATTCCAACTACTCAAATTATTTCAAAGAGCTTTTGTCAGTATGAATTTTCTCTAAGAAGAAAGATCAACCATTCTTTTCATAAGAGCATATATGAATCTTGATGAAAAATAGTCTCAAAGTGAAAAACGCATTCAGTATGATTCCCAACAAATAGAAATATCTTCAAAAATAAATACATTCACAACAAATTTAATATTGCTATCAGCTCTATAGTCAGAGATTTAGGTAAGAGTAAATAAAAAATTTGTTAATGGGTATAGATGTCCAGGAAACTTTCCCAGACAAAGCTGCCTGGTATTCTCATCTCTAGCTGAGAGAATCAGAGTAGCAGCAGGACCAGGACTTTGAGACACTGACCACTCCTAAAAGAGCAATACTTGCAGTTTCAGGTTGGTCCACTTCTGAAAAAAGTCGGATAGGTTCACAGAGGTGTAAAAACCCCAACTGATCATTGCCGCAGCTAGACAAACGGGTCACGAAGATGCTGAGCTCTAGTACAATGACAGGTTTGAGCTCACTCTAATGCTTTCAGATGATGATAACACCTGGAAGGAAATGGAGAATTAACTCAGGGAACTCTCCCAGTACTCTAAACTTGGGTAGTCAAGAACTAATGAGAAAATGTCTTCGCAAGAGGTAAAAGTTGCTCTCAAACTAAGATTATGCCTGTATTTGTTTCTGTTACATTTTACGTAACAGAGTTCACTAATTATCATCTCATCTCTGAAAAAAATATATAAGCATCACTGCAAAAAAGCAATTAAAACAAGTAATCCAAACTGGCATAACACTTAAAATGTTTACAGAATCATATTTGATAAATACTTAGAATTTGAAACTAGTATTCATTCTTAACATCTTGACTTGCATTTATTTTTAGCATCAATGTAGTTCAGCTGACCTAACCAGAACAATTTATTATGCTAGACTTGCACTTAACTATCTTTAGGGCCAACATAACCCTATTACATGTAACTGTTCCACCATTATATTCATTGAAATCCTAGCATACAGCATACTTCGGATGTAATTTTAAGACCACCATCTTTCTTCAAGATTTTCCTAATTATGGCACGGTACAATGAAAATTAAAAATATGATAAATGCCCTTACAATCAAGGAGGTCTTCATTTTCCCTCAGATTTATACTAAAAGTCTTCCTCTACAGTTCTGTGCTCCAGATGCTAACCTGAAACACAGAACTCTCAATTCACATCCCTACTCCAGTGGGACTTTAGGCTCGTAAATTTGTATCTCCATGTCTCAAGCACCTCTTCTGTAAAAAGGGGGTAAAAATGCTTCCCAGGAGCCATTATGTTGTCAACTGGTCAGATACTTCAGGCGCATTTACATAAGTGGCTTCCATGATGTGATACTAATAAGGGAAATCATGGATTATAATGCATATCATTTCACTATCGTTAATTTATTGAGTCCAGTTTGATGGATTTATTTCTCTTCACACTGCTGTCTTAGCACTTCACAATACAGTATGATCTCTGATTTTAATTAACAATTTCATTAATATTCCCCTTACTTTTTTACAGGATTGTTAAAAATATAAAGGAAAGACTCAATCTAGCAGCTGATCTTGAGATACTAGAACGAGTCCACTTCCCGAGTAAATCGTTCATCATTGTCTTTTGTTTTTATTCTTTTGCTCATTTAATTAGTTTCATTCCCCTTTGTACATTTCAACTTATTGTAAAACTACTGTACACTTGTGGTATTTTCTACAGAAAAAATAATACGGCCATGCAATTACTATCACCAAAATACAAGTGGGGATAAATTAAGGATGCCCATGAGCTGCTAATTTCAGCTATTTCCTAATTTTTGAGACACTGACTGCTGATAGGGGTTTAATTGAATCCATTTGGATAATATGTATATTCTTGTACACAAAGACACGCTTTTCTTAATTATCTTACTATATGTTATACCAACTATAACTATGTCTACATAGGGAAAATATATTACTAAAGTTGTTATTTAATAATTAATCAGATTCTAATCACATTTTTGGTATTTCCAGCCAGCTCAAGCATTTATGTTTTTAAATATTTACCAAGTAGTTACTTTTTTATGTAGAAAGTCCCAGTAGAAAAAAATGTGAAAAAATGTACACAGACACAACCCCTTTATTTCTCACCATTCTACTTAATAATTCTCTCCTCTTGCTTTATTTTTGCATTGCATAAAATCTGTCAGTTTGGGTGAGTGTTTTCAAGAGCATATATATGGCTTAGAACATACAACTCTCACTTTCAAAATCTGCCTAGATGTCTTTTAATTTTGGAGTACAATTTGCATTTGCCATTTTAAATGACAACTCCTATTTTGAGGTCTCCAATGTGCTTTACATCATTTTAACCTCAGAATGGGTTTTTTTCCACCTGTTCTTCCTCTCTTCACGATACGTTTTAGACGCCTGCTATTTCTTTGAATTCATTAGACCTAGCTTCTCCAGATAGCTATGTGCACTCTTAACATTAAATGCATACTTGATTTTCCTGGTGCTATGCCTCCCTGAAAACAGGCATAGTTAGTGAAATGGAACAGAAGGAGATCAATAAAACACCTATCTGTGTTGTTAGTAAAGTACCTCATGTACTGTGCATATATGCTGTACATAAAGCAGCACTGTAAAAGAGGAAAATAACCTTCCCATTGTCTCAAATCGACATTAATCACTTTGCTTTATATAATCATTTTCACTTGATATGAGACCAGCCACTACCGATGCTAAGCACACAGCCAAGACACAGAGAAAGATGGATGCACGTTATAAATATTACCTAACACATTTTTAGGCTGTAAACTCACTTTGTATCCCCCTCTTACTGTAGGATTAATTCTCCAACTTAATAACTCTATACATCCTATCCTATAATGGTTCTCCTTCCAGCTAGCTGTTTTCTCACCGCATGATATCGCTTCCCAAGCTTCTTACTGTAACACACCAAGCTGAATCTCATCCAGAATGACTTTGCTATGTGCCCATAATTGTAACGGTATTTCAGAATATTTCTGAAAGTCCCCTGAAACAGCTAATAATCCTGTCTTTTTTTCCTGAAAACTTCAGCAGCATGCAAAATTGTTTGGTGAAATCAGGATCGCGGTGGAAAACAGATGTTGTGTCTGGAGTTGACCTTTTTGGTGAATAAATTACAAACAAAACAACCATTCTTCCATGGCTTGTGGCATTACTCTGCTGTTAGTATATGCCCCTGCATATTTAGCTTTTTGCACAGCAGAAATGAGAAGGCAACATTATGCTCCTCCTCAAGGCAAAGTGACCATCTCCTCTGGGAGGATTTTTTCAGGCTGGTAGAGGGGAGACATCATGTGCTTAAACCAGGAAAGAAGCAAGGAGGAAGGAACATGATTTTTAGTCTAAAAAGCTTCCAGATCTTTGGTAGTGACTAAACTGAAGCTAAACGCCAGATGATTATCTACACACAGACCTTTTTATTCCTTATTGATTATAACTGTATTTTGAGGGATAGATTTTAATAGAAACAAACTCTTCTTTGGGAAAGTTCGGCAAAACAATAGATACAATGGGCTTGACCTCAAACAGCAAGAATACATACATTTTCTTTTTTTCTTTGTTTTCAACTTGCGTTTTCATTCTGCTTTGTACCTTTCTGTCTACTTGGGTTTTACTGCATTTTGAATTCTCCTATTTTAGCTTGTATCCGAATTCTCCAAAGGCCTCCCAGAGGATCCCAGACTTCAAGTAGACAGCAGATTTTCAGAAGCTCATTACATTTGGAAGCATGTATTCTGCTGAAAATGAATGAGCTTTAAGATCCAAAATCGGTTCTAGTTTGAAGGTCACTGCCCACATTTATCACCTCTTAAAGGCCTTCCCGGAATCCATAAAAGAGCAGCTTTTTTAGATGTTTTCTGAGAAGAATACAATAAATTAACAGTTGGTACAAGTCAGCACCTTCCCAGATGGCTTATCATAATATTGAAATCATTGCAGCAAGTCTCCCTTTTCCCACATAAGGCAAAACAGTAGAATGGAACTGGGATGAACAATGTAAGTGTATGTTGAAAAGACATGGTTTTTGGTGAGATTTTACCAAGAAGCAAACATTCAACTTAACTCATAACTGTGGAAACCACTTAAGTGTGCTATTAATCATCTCCTCCTAGCAAGACTGCTTTCCCAAAGTACCGCCTCAGGACCACAAAGCCCATAGACAAAACACTGGAAGTACAAAAGAACTGCTGTAAATGGAGTGCTCAAATAAATACCCAGATTGCACTCGATCGCTCACTTATATCCTGTAAATATATGCGTTTTCAAGTGCAATGGAGATGTCTTTTCAAACAAGGGCTGTGCGTGTAAAACAGTAATTGCAAAGCACAGCACTCTCACATCCTTCGCAAAGTCAAAGCTAACAAGTTATAAAGAGACTGAAACTTCCTACTCTCCATCCCACGAGCCTGCAGGAATAAGATGCATTCAGTTTACTTTATTAAGAAATGTTATTAAACCAATCAATCCAGGACCTAAGACTTACATGAATCAAAAATAAGCTTTGTTCCTGCATGCTGTAACACCCTATACATCCTCGAAATTAACTTCTAAATCACAAAAATACACTATCTTGGATCTGGTCTCCAGAGCAAAGCTTTATAAAAGAAGACTCAAGGTAGTTATTAATTAAGTAAAACTTGCACAAAAGGAGAAATAAATGGCAACCAACTGCATTTTGGCACTGGCCACTTTCTCTATGGTGAATTTGCTCACAGTGGAGCATGAAAGGATGTGTCACAAACTCCCAGCACATTGACTAATTGAAAACTACATTTTGAAAGAACGGCCACTACACCCACTAAACTTTTCTTACTAGTACCTGTTTTTTCTTTGGTTTTCTGAGGTTTTTTTTAGAAGAATGCTAGTCTTCAGAGACAGCATACTACAAAGGTATGGGAAAGCAGTAGGGCTACAATAAATCCCTAAGAGAAATTTTGCTGTGGAAAAGCACTAAGTAGTAGGACATGAAAGACAGGCAGCTTCTCAGATGCTGCACAAAGCTTGAATTATTTAGACGAGACGAAATACCCTAAAAAATGGATTAGATGAGAAGTAATAAGGCCAAGGATAATACAGATGCAGGAAGATGGTTATTAATTCTCTTTCACTCTTAATCACTGGTGCAGAATAACTTGTTTCTGTTATTGACTTCTGTTGAGTCACTTCCCATTCATTAACTTAGAAATCTCCCAACTGTTACCAAGAGCAACAAATATGCCTCTATATGTCATATAGCATCACCTAGACACGTTGTACTGAAGGTCTCATCAAGCTGCTTTGCCTTCAGTGGAAAGCTGGTTCCTCCACAGGGGAACACACTTAGCTGTGTTTCTATGAATATCCTTTTACCGTAGCATCTTCTCCCGGGCTACAATTTGAGACATTAACAAGAAAACCAAGACCCCTGGGCCAGATTCTGCTGTCGCTGGCGGTGCTGTCTCTCACATTTTGCACAGGAGTAGCTCAGTGGCTGCAGCAGCTTCCACATCCGATCCCTTCTCACCACAGAGTAAACGGTGTCACATCTCTTTTGCTAAAGGTCTCCATAAGGGAGCGAAGGAAGCAGCTCCTGCAAAGGTAACACTTTCCTCTTGAACAGGTGGGCTGAGAGAGATTAAATGGAGATTTAGCAGGGCTCCGCCAACACGTAAGTCACCAAAAGAAATAATCTTCACCAGGTGATCTATGATGGGGACATAACACTCCTTATACTCCAGGCACTTTTGTAAGGTAGCGCAATTACGCACTGGCCCAGCCTCAAAGCCTCACTCCAAGCCTTATGCTACTGCAATAGAGCAGACTTGAGCCTATTGATTCGATACCTATTTATGTTATAAAGGTACTTTACTATATAAGGTCAATTTTTTTGAAAATCCTATTTCTCTGTGGAAAAAAAAATCTATTTAATATGTTTTAACTTAAATAAAATGACCAATTTGAGAAAAATTAAGTAATATGTCTAATAAAATCATAAAATTCAATTTTAAGCTACAGCGAGCTGAATAAAATATGGAATAGGAGCTTGCATTTTTTATTAGAGGTCATTAATCTTGTTAATGACTTATTGAATATCTTTGAATCGCTGTGCATGATAAAAATTGATCCCACTGGCTACATTGTTATATGCTTTAGCAACCTCTTTCAACCGCTGCGTTTAACTGACAAGAGTGTTTCTCCAGTCCATTCTCTGCAACATCGCAGGGAACACTGCACCAGGTGTGATTTATGGCTGGAAACTATTTAAAAGGTTTAACATTGTCCTGAACTGAACGTCAATATTTACTTTTTCCCACCTACATGGATAAGGGGAGTATACGGATACTCAACAACAGAATAAGGTAGGGAATGAAAGCTATCAGCTTTGCTTTCCCTGTTTTGCTGTCCTGAGTTTGGCTGCAATTCTCTTTTAGATGTAGAACATTTCAATAAATCGTACATATAACAAGACAATTTCTGTCCCGAGTTAAAAACTTTAAACACACCCCATGTTTCACTAAGGGTATCCAGCAATGCAGAAGGACCCTTTAATTAGCTCCTTGTGAAAGAAAGGTTTGATTTGCAGCGCCGCCTTGGCCTGCTTGGAGCTTTGTCCTTTCCCTACTGAAACTACCTTACAGCCTCCAAAACGGACCCACACGTGTCCATTAAGCACAAATTCAAAGGATGCCACCTGGGATAAATTAATATCCCTTCTGTGATAAAGTTTTATGACGTCCTAACCCATACTAGCTTGCAGCATCCCAATCATCCTGTTCCAAGGAAAGTATCCCCAAGTTTCACAAAACCACGCTGCAATAAATGACAATCTACTCTGTTTGTGCATTTTGTGCAGACGGTGGTAAAGTATTTGATGTGCTGTAATATAAAATATAATATAATATAAAAATATAATATAAAAAGAAGAAGGGTCACATTGTAGTCCACATTCTCCTGTGTTATGGACACATAAAATGTAATCTAACACAATAAACACAAGCTTGAAAGAAGCAATGCCTACGATATAAACACAAATCCTGGCGGGAGGGTTGTACAATGTAGCCAGCAGGCCCCATTAATGTAAACCACTCAGAAAAGAAGACAGCCACAATAAATTTGATTTTAAAAGAAGGAGAAAAAGCTGATCTAGGATTACTGGCTTTTAATGCTTCTGTTATCCAACCTGTCGCACCCATACTTGTTTCTTTTGAATGAAGTTTACTGGCTGAATAGTGGAAGTGAACACACCTGTACGTTTTCAGGGAAAACCTGGATACAGCTAAACACAAATGAGGGTTTATAGTACATGTTAAAATGAATTATTTCAAGCCTTATTTCTCAGTGAAACAGAAGTAATTGACAGTATCATTAAATATGATTATCAACTCACAATTTTAGGAGAAGCAAAAAGAAGGACTGGGAGAACAATTTTCCCCTGAAAAAGGACAGAATCTGTAATAAAGACAAAACCAAACTAATTCAGATAATATATCACTACAGGAAATACACTATTAACTGTATCATAATGCATTTAACTCCAGTAATGATTAGGTAAGTTTATATTTAAAAAAAAAAAGGTGTATTTATTACAACTGGAAGCTATATCCCATAAAATGCAATCCTTTTATTAAGCAAGGCATTGGTCTTTATAACTTTGTCACATCGACTATGAAGTATCTTTTTACGCAAAGTCTTTGGATTTCTCTAAATTCTCCAAGCTGATTCCCATTCTCTTAGTTGGGCAAAGTCTTTTTTGAATTCATGGACTTTCCCCAGATGTATGTTACCAAAACTGAAACAGGAAATCGGCTCCATCTAATTTCTCTCCCAAACCCATTTATCATTCATACCCTCATTTATCGTGTTCCTAGGGCACCCAAGAATTAAATAACTAAAGATGGCAATTAATAATTAAAACACCCAGGTAGATTTAATAGGAAATTAACTTCTTTTTTATCTTAGAACTTTCTACCTCACTAGTGCAGTTTATGTAAGGCTTTTTCCCATTGTTTTTTTTGCTTATAAAAGTCAAGGATCCTGACAAAATGTTGAAGTCAGTGATATGCTTGCTAAAGCAGTTCACTGCAAAGTATGCCATGCCAATTTATTTGTAGGTGACCCAACCAGCAGAAATAAATATACTCATTTATTTTAGAAATACAGGAATAAATCAAATGCTTGCAAGACTAGGCTAAGTTGATACGATGGAAACAAGCAAAAGCTGCACACTTGTTACAATTGTTTGAGAGGGAGGATTCACATCTCACTAAAATACCGCATTTTATGTTCTTGAGATTAATCCTATTACTCTTTGGCTGGAATCCTGATGCTGCTCCCATTTAGCGGACAGCACATTCCATCCCATTTTTCTATGGCTCATAAAGCAGATGAAGTCTCTTCTATGTATGTCGCAAAGTCTCTCGTATGCTCGCTGCAGCTCCCTGCACAGGAGATGGAAGCTGCTGGTTTGCAGTAAACACATTTTCCAGCTGGCGCGTGGTTGCAGGCTGCAGCGTGTGGCAAGCCTTCCCCCTCATATTGGGTTACTAGTAGGAATGATTACAGTGCTGTAATAGATTAGCTCATTTGGTTTACATTATTACACTTGATGAGCACTGTATAAATCCTTTACACAGGTTATTGCTTTAATCTTTGGAATTTCAGGTGGCATGATTAATCTCCTTCACAGAAAATGAAAATGGTTGCAGTTCTGCTCCCTTCATTTCTTGCTCGTACAAGCCAGGCTGTCATTACAGCTTAGCAGTACTGTCCTTCAGGGGATCATGTATTTAGTTTTTCAGATCTTTCTCTGCTGAAGATGGAAAGCGTAATAATGGATATTTACAAAACAAAGAAACTGCGAGAAGTTTATTAATGTACTTACATATATTTTCTTTTCTTTACAGTTAGCTTTGCTTCTAGTCATATTTCTTTTTTACTGAAAGTAGATGACTTCTTATTTATTCTCTTCTTGCTCTTCCACTTTAAATTCTGCATTATTCTCCAGTCTGGACTGTACACGGTTCCACCTGTGTTTCTGCAGCGTCCAGCAGATCTTGTCATCTCACCTGAGAGCCCTCAAGTAATTGCAAGCTTCCCCTTAGTACTTTGTTAAATAATGCCATTAAGCATTATTTACTTTCAAAAAAAAAAAAAAAAAAGCTGCTAAAAATATTTTGCTACTCTTGAAAAGTTTCCTGGAATTTTATCTTCCTTACAGATTAAGGAAAATCACTGTAGCTTATCACATAAAGTTCTGTCATTTCCATTTTGAAAATGGAAACTCTCTCTGAGATAGATACAGAGATTTATTATCTATTAGATTTGCTATCACTCCCTGGTACCTTGTATCATACATGATAGGCTGTTATTTATTGCTAGTACAAGGGGATACATTCGAAATACTTATTGTATTAAGAACAATGACAAAGAAAAGTTCTCCAACCTGAATGCCTTCCTCTAGTTCTTGTGACGAGCAGGATGACCTTTGGGGGATACAGCCCGTGTGAGACAGCCATAGGTTCACCAGGGGAGCACCTGTGAAGACAGCAGCAATAAGAATTCACAAACACATAAATATAGGCGCAGATCAGTCTATAGACATAACTTCTAACTCTCTCAGGAACTCAGCAGGTTTTATTTTTAAATGGATGGTCTGGATTTCACGTCTACCACAAGGAGTTGCCCAGTTATTCATGCTCAGGTTAGATGCACCACTGGAGGTGCAGAGAGCTTCACCATGTGTCCAGCAGACAAATTATACCAGGGAGACGACTCACCCCGGCATGGAAGAGGCACTGCACGGCTGCTAGTGACCCCCACGCAGTCCCATTGGGAGGAAGCAACTTCAGCTTTCATTTGAAACCACCCACAGCCCTCAAACTGTTGTTTAGTTACACAAGTTTCAGATGGCGTGGATGTGCTGGTATCTACAATGTGGTCCCAAAGCAGGACACTTGGCTTCTCCCTGTGCTAGGAATATCACAGCCATTTCCTAATAGGAAGTCATTAAAAAAATAATTATTTTTCCTTCTGTGTCTGAACAATTATGGCAAAGATAGCATGATAACAATGCATAAAGATCTCATAGGGAATGCTTTTCAAGCAAAATTTGGGGAAAAAATAAAATCTAGAATAAACTCATACAGTCCTATTTAAGAAAAGATGGTAATAAATGAGAAATCTATATTTACATAGAACTAGTTACATGGTAACATTAAGGATAAAACCTTGGCTATGCCCTGCAGGTTTTAAATGTGGGTATTATTCTGTGCTGGTGACCTGGATAGGTCAGACTTTCACAACTGAACATGCCTGCACAACCGACTATGAAGGGGGCAGACCACAGAACAGCGCGAAGCCACCGCACGCCCCGTGTCAGCTGGAATGCCACGAGCCTGAGATACAGAACAGTAGCGCTCATAAGCACAACTATACCAATGTCTGTTTTTCTGTGATTTCTGTTTAACACAATACTTTCTGTTTAACATAATACTATTCCTGAGCTCACAAAATTCAAATCAGAGCAGTTTATAGTCTCAAGTACCTTCTCCTGCAGTCTTGCCAGATGCCAAACGTGATACAGTTTTCAGGTCAGATGTCTGGACTGGAGTGCAATAGTAGCCACTGAAAGTCCAGCTCAATTGGTTCACCGTGCAAAAGCCCAACAGGTCTCCCTGCAAAAAATAAGACAAAGATCTAGTCAAACACTGACCGGTTTGGTGTTCAGGAAGACCCAGTAAGTCCAGCTCTCGGGTATGGTTGGCCTGCATGAGAGTCACTGTCTATCTTGTTGAAGTGATACCAGTGTGAAGATTCACAGGACCATGGAAAGACCCAAGGCAGAAGATAAAAATGTTGCCTTACTGGGAAATTCTGGGATTTCAGTCTGTAACAGAAAGGCTGTCTGTTTTATTTAAGACTATTTAATGTAAACCAACCATTGCTATCTGTTTGGTGGTGGTGGTGGGGTTTCTGGGGGGGGAGTGATGGGTTTTTTTTTAAGAAACAATTGCCACAGTTGCTTTTTGTGAAGACCCAGAGCAGTTTTGCCTAACTAACTCCTCTATTCAATTCCTTCAACAATCTTCTTAGCATCCCTGTTTTTCCTTCTTCAGCTAAATTACTGTAACCCAAACCTACCTAAATTAGAAACAAACCTATGCATATTATATCCCTTGTATGAACAGGGTGGATTGCCTGTCGGAGTTTGCACGGTACCCACCTTCACATCAAGGCACCGGTAACAGAAAATCCTAAGGCAGTAACGTCTATCAGAACAGGCACAGGTAACAACAGAAGCAGACATTTCAATATCAAAAGATTTTGTTGGAAAGTGACTTTCTCTCAAAATCAGCTGCGCAGGAATCCAAAGCAAAGAGAGAAGGAAATTAATATGAACTACATCCTAAAAACAAGTCATACCCTTCTGGTAATGTAAATCAGGGTAAAGTGTTTATAAGAAGCCTATTACATCAGCTGAGCATTAAACATTTTAATAAGCACTAAAAAAGTTTTGAGAAAGATTATTGACAATGGTGTCATGAAAAGGAAAGGAAATGAAAGTCCAATCTGCATTTTGTCATCACTTCCAAAGAATTTATTGTTTTCAAAAGGCTCTTCCATTCAGAAGGCCATCCAATGAAAGAGAACATACAATTCCAGGAATTTTTTCATACAAGTGCTATCTATTTAGCACCACTCAGTGAGCCTAGAACTCTGGCATTAGGCAAGATGGCACAAGTCAAATTTATTTTTCTCTAAGGTGCTTTTAAAATCAAACTTTTATTTTGATCAAATCAATACTTGTGAACTACAAAGTGATATCCCAAAATGTTTAGCTTCTGCTAACCACCTAATAAACAACCTGGTTTGCCTCGAACAAAAAAAAAAGAGAGTACTTTCAGAGTATTAAGTGGTTTTGCACAGACTGTTGAAATATTTAACTTGAGTAATGTGGCCATTAGTAACACAAGTTTGAATGGGAAGGATTTTACTGATGTCTATCAAACAAGAATACTAACCATTCACTACAAGAATTAGAGTAGGGTATTTTACAATCCCAGCTCTTGCCAGGTAACCAATTCCTGTCACTAAGATGTGCAAAACATTCTTTGCTTTCATATTATAGGTGCTTTAACTGTCCACACTTTCCAGCATCTGGAAGCTGAGCCCACTTTCAACCACATCATGTTTTTACTGTTACACATTCATTAAAGTCAAGGGACTTATTCTTCTTTTAATTGGTAAAAAGAACAATTGATCTATTTGTGGTCTAGAAAGTAGTTCTCAATAACTAAAATAGCAACCCTGAGCATGACTTCTTTATTATTCCATTGATATCTTTAGCACGGATATAAAAATGTTAGGGTTCACAATCAAAATACGAGGATTGTCTTCATATTGTTTTACCTATGTAAAGAGAATAGGTTAAATCTGTCAAGCTGCCCAGGCTTTTTTATCTCTTCTGTACAAATTTTGTTCTACGGATGAAGTAAGTAGGGTAAGAAAACTCTCTTGGAGATACTATTCCATTTTATCAGGATCATCACCAAGGTATGTGATAAATAGAACAACCAGGTTTCATGATTCTCTGCAGCTACGGGTAAAAATACAGTTCTACTCACTGCCTCAATTAAATTCAAACAAATGCTAGATTCTTTACTAAAGTATTTCACTGATGGTTTTTTCACACCACAGTGACAGCTAAGGCCCACCTAGAATATGTGCCCTTTCCCAAAATAAAATGTTTTTTATGAATTACAGGAAAAAGAAAAATAATATAAACAGGGACCTGGCAAAATCTGCACTGCAATCAGCAGATGTGATCCCATTGCACTGAAGGGAAAGGCACACAAGTTTATCAGCTGTTTTGGATCATCGATCACACTGAGATTGTTTATTTTTTCACATGTTCTGTAATCTTTCCTGACTAACTCTCATGTCCTATTTATTGCCTTAATAGGGAGGTATGATCTTCACTTCAGATCATACATTGCTGCAATTCCAGAAAAAAATGCGAATGTGAAGGAAAAAAAACCTCCATTGATCCAACACACACATTTTGGAGCATCACATCACCTATACGATTTTTATGTGAAAACCACAGTATTGCTCTGAAATAAACAACGTTATAACCATACTGCAATAGAAACAATATTAAAACCAAGAGACTCACTCTATCAAATTCTGTGCTGAGGATCATCTGCTCCGCCAGTGATGACTCATATGGGGAAACCACCACAAGCTCTCTGCCGACCAGCAACCAGCCATTGCCCTCATCTTCCTCCTTGGGGCCTGCCAGTCAGCAACAAAGTCAACACGAACGGCACCAAAATTTCTACAAGCCGGAGAGCTCATTGCACGTTTCAGTCAGAAACCTCTATGACTTCTGCCTAGGTAGGACCAGAACAATACTTGGCTTTCCCAGCCAGACCACCACATTGTCATTCATTTTAACTTTTACTCTTTCTTCCTTAGAAACAGCAAAACATAATACAAACCTCACGATATTCTTTGCTTCACCAGCTGTTACATTTTATGTTTATTTCACAGAGGAGGGGGAAAGTGACAGGAATGAGTATTCTGAGACTGTAAAAAATATACTTTAAAAAAAAAAATTAATAATAAATAGGGAAATTTAGAGGAATACATTTCTGACCAGAATTAAGAACAATTAAATTTCCAAAAGATTTTCCAAAAGGTGATGTATTGTTAGTGCTTATTGTTCTGTAGTTTTGAAAGCTCTTCTGAAACATGTCCTATACTTCCGAAAGTCAACATGCTTACCTTTGTATTGATACATGAGTTTAAGCTGTCACTTTTTTTTTTTAAAAAAAAACCTCTTGGGTTGTCTTTTAGCCATTTCTAATTTAATTCATCAACTATATCTAAATAATCAGAATCACTATGTTTAACTAATGGTCTAACAATTGTCATTCTGCTCCTTGGATGAGGATTTGAAAAGCCACCAATGAGTGTCTAATTGGGATTCATTTTTAAAAATATCACCCCAGTACTCTCACTGAGGCAAAAGAACCCTCCATTGGGTTAATGGGATTTACTCATGCCTAACTGTGACTACAACATGGGCGCTTGTTTTTATATTAGTCTCTTGCTGTACTATTTTTTTGTGCAATTCACCCAGGGACAGTGGAGATGAAGAGGATGCCGGCAATCCTAACTATATTCTAGCCAAAAAGTGCAGAAAATGGACTCCATTTATACTGGTGCAGGAAGCTGTGACACATCTGACTTCTCTGTGATAACCTTCACCTCAAAGGAGCAATTCAGCTCTGCATTACTGTCAAAGCCAAGTCTGTACAAAACGCTCGTTTGTCTGAAGTGACTCACATCTATATAGAAACCAATCTCCGAATGCAGGAGAGATATGCAATTGTCATGGCTCTGCTGGTGTCCCTGAGCCACCATGAAGAGAGAGAAATATTTTCTTAGATTTAACAACAAAACAAGAAGAAGAAGGGAAAAAAAAAAAAGGCAGGGAGGGGGGGGAACATACAAATTTAAGATCTGTTGAAAATAATGTTATGCTTGTTCATGAGGTTTAGTACAGTGACGAAGACTGATCTATGCATGAATGATTTGAAAGACGTTCTCAGTAATGATTCAATAAATGCCCCAGAGACATCAGTCAGGCCAGTAAAAAATTCAGGGCTCTGAAAAATTTAAGAAAAAAAGATATTAAAAAAAAAAAAAAATAAAAAAAAAAAAAAAAAAGGCTCACCTGGAAAAGACACCAATAGATTTCATATAATGGTAGTTGCACCAAATGAATTCATAATGGAAGAAAAAAGCAGGGTACACTCTTCAAACACATACAACAAACAATAAAACCCATTGAATCATCAATGGCTAAAGATCATTTGTTTAGAGCTTTGGTCGTGAGCTAAGAGCATGTTTGTTCATATCAATGACAAAAATGAAGTCGTAAATTAATTGTGGCTGCTCATGATAATAACTGAATTTGGTTTTGTCCATCACATCAGGAACGTAATTTTATTTTCCACGTCTGTCTGAGCTTTTTCTGCTTCAGTTATGCTCCAGTAGGCTATGGGCATAGAGTTGCCAAAACAGAAAAGATACCAAGATGGGGAATAAATTGATTAGGACAGACCCGCAAGAGACCGGCACAGGAAGAACCTACTAGGAGAGGACAGGGACATTTCAAAAGGTGAACTACGTGAAGTAATGCAAATTTAACAGAATGTTTATTTTCCACAGCGTTTTGTGTCTTCAGGCAATTATTAGCAACACTTAGCAACACTTCCAAAAGCAGCAGACATTTAGGGAATGAAAATACCAGCTTGTACTCCAGTGGGCAAGTGAGACAGTTGCAAGCAATCTCAGTCTTTATGTGTCAAGGCGCTAACTCATTATTTGCTGGGGTGGAAAGGCAATTCCAGCCTCTTTTCCTTGCACTCCACAGTATTTTGCTTAACAGCTCTGGGACTAGAGAAACGCTTACTTCCTTTCTTCTGAAATGTTCGACATGGATGAGTGTCCTCAACTGGATGAAATGCATTGTTCGTGTATTTCCCAGACAGAGGGAACGGCCATCGGTCTGGCTTTGGCAGAGCTGGGGAGGCCAATTCCCTGCTCTCCACCTCCCCTGATGGCAGAGGAGGTACCGCTTGCCCAGGGGAGGAAGGAATCAGCTACGCAGGTAATCAAATTCACCACCATTATTAGCACTGCAGAAAGTTACTTTTAACCAGCTGAGCTGTGAAAGCCTTTTCTTTGCACGGCAGAGGCCAGATGTTTTGAAACCAGCCCGAACCAGGTGTTTGCTGTGAAGTGACCAGGGATGGGAGCGGCAGCCTCACCGAAAGCAAATGACTCTAGTTCACCTCCCTGAGAAACAACTGCCCCTTCTGAACTCAACTCTGTGCTCAGAACACAGTGCTCACCTAAAAAAGCAGCGGTGCAAGGACATTCAGCAGAAAACACCGGCTGTCGGCGCAGAGGTGGCACACAGCTCTTCCAGCGGTGCTTTTGCGTGGTAACCCCCTCTCTTCTAATACAATTAAGACATCACCGTTTTCTGCAAGTACCACCCAGTCAGCTAACTTCTACTTTACGTTTTTACCTTCCAAATTATTCTCTCCAATTCAGAAGAAAGCCTTTGGAAGTTCTTAATTATTACGGGGAATTCTTCTACATGACTCACAAGTGGAACAGATTTAGGTATCTCACTGCTGCAATTAAAATGAGGCCAAGAGAAAAGCACAAAGTCTCTGAAGCAGCAGAGAAAACTGAAAACATTGTTTTCTATGACCATTTTTAGGCAATTTTCCACATATATGGAGGTTTCATATGAGCTTCTTTGTGTTATTCCATAAGAAATGTTTATTTTTTACCAAGCTGAAAGTTTCTGATATGAAGAGTAAATGAGAACATAGAAATAATCCCTCATACTAAGAATACTGAGGTACTTAATACAAGTTAACGCTTCTTGTCAATATCTTTCATATGACTATTTTTTGAATCATTTCCATGTGATACTAAAAAAATAAATAAATAGGAGCTATTCCATGCATGCTGCTGAAGCAAGATCATTGCCTGTATCTGTTTTCTCAAGAATATCCAGTTTGGTTCCTTCATCAGGAGCCACTTAAAAGCAAAATATCAAGCTAAACTGCAAACCATTCTTCCAGAACCCTAATTTTTTCATCTTTACTAAAGATTCATCTCAAAATAATTCAATACTTTTCATAGCCATATAACAGAAGCATATTTTTCTTAATAAATATATGAATTAATAAAGAAATAGGAAAAAGTCCTTGAATTACAACTTAGGGTAGGCTTTTCAATTAAAAAGTAGCTATAAAGACAAGATTTGCCCCACTACATTACAAACCATTCTGATCCATACATTTTATAATCAAGATTAATCTACAGGGCTTTTTTCCACTAACCGATTTCATCATTGATCCGATACATGAAGTAATTTACATTAATAACCACAATATTATACAGATTATTTATTTTATAATGAAAGCAGAAAAAAATCAAAACCTTGGCAGAAATTGATATTAAAGGGTTTCTAAAGCATCAAATTTAAATAGCTATAAAATAGTTTAACTGTACATACTTGGTAATACAAATCTAATGGCTTCAGAGGATTCAAATATTCTGTAAGGCACACCAGGGCTAGGAAATATAATCACGAAATGTTCTTTTCACCCCCTATATAATTAGGAATTGTGAGGATACTTCTCATGAGTGATGGGGGGGGGGGGGGGGGGG
>VYXH01001759.1:337993-375672 GCA_013397275.1 Burhinus bistriatus
TATAGCTGCCATCGCTTTCTTCTGCTGACTTTTTATGTCATAATACGGTACAGCTGACAAGGAAATCCTGTTTCAGGTGGAATGAGGGACTGTGGAAGCCCCTGCAACACACTGACTGAACTAGACATAATTTCTATGTGTTTCACTGCCATTAAATATTGAACAGCATGTTTTATTGCTGATTATTATATTATTATTACTACTATTGTTTCATTGCTACTAATTATACATATTGAGGGACATTGAGGTGCTGGAGCGTGTCCAGAGAAGGGCAACAAAGCTGGTGAGGGGTCTGGAGAACATGTCTTATGAGGAGCGGCTGAAGGAATTAGGACTGTTCTGTTTGGAGAAGAGAAGGCTGAGGGGAGACCTTATTGCTCTCTACAACTACCTGAAAGGAGGTTGTAGTGAGATGGGAGCTGGTCTCTTCTCCCAAGTAACCAGCAACAGGACAAGAGGAAACGGGTTCAAGTTGCACCAGGGGAGGTTTAGGCTGGACATCAGGAAAAAAATTTTCACTGAAAGAGTAATCAAACATTGGAACAGGCTGCCCAGGGAGGTGGTTGAGTCACCATCCCTAGAGGTGTTTAAAAGTCGTGTAGATGTGGTGCTTGGAGACATGGTTTAGTGGCAGACCTGGTAGAGTAGGGTTAACGGTTGGACTAGATGATCTTAAAGGTCTTTTCCAACCTAAACGATTCTACAATTCTAATCAAAACACTGAAATTATCAAAATTCATTTTAAAGGATTAATACACCTTACACAGACTGCACACACTATGTTGTGGGACATTAATGAGAAGGAGTTCAGCTCCTTTGGTGTCACTCAGGATTGTACCTCCGGCTCCCAAGTTCAAAGGGTTTTGGCTCAGAGGAAAACCAGAGGCTGTGTGGATAAGTCAACAAGAAAGTAGACAGGTTTCAAAAATCTCACGAGAAGGAGATTTTCAATTAGAAGTTAACAAAACTGAACGCTTTCAAGAAAATACTGCTATTTATGCTCAGCAGCAGTTCCTAGGATATATGATTCAGTAAAGTTTTCCAGCCCGCTCTAATCCTGAGGCCCTGTCTCATGTCCAGGCAGCGGGAAGCCCTAACAAAGAAAGGCAGAAATAACGAACAAATTCAGAGATTGCTCCTTCTTACTTACACAGCTCTTCTCTGTCTCCCTGGGGGATAGCACAGCCATACATACCATAATGTATAGTTTGTCATACATACAGCAAACCAGAAAATGGATTTCAAAAGAACAGTCTGTTTGGTGCAGGAGATGAAACCACACAAACTTTAAGAGTAAAAAGCATCATTTGATCATTTAGTCTAACATTTGATGTAGCATAGCTATCCAGATAACGAATCCCATATGTAATATTCCCCAATAGCACAAGTTTCACCTGCTCTGTTTCCCTGTTTTTCTCCCACTGCAGTATTCCCTGATTTTCCATCTTCATACACCCCCTGCATCTCCCCATGGTGAGGGAGAAACCTCCATGGCTCTTTCCCATCTCCAGTTGCCTCCCACATCCTTTACTGGTTTGAGGGACTAGAGACAGCAGAGAAGCACTGGCTGACAGGGCTGGTGAGTGCCCCTTGGAATAGACGGGCTTTGAATTGTACTGTGGTTCCTCTTAGCGAGTGTTGGTCTGGCTTTCCCTCTGCTTCTCAGCCACTCATTTTCATGAAATGCATAGGATAGCTATCTTCTCTTAACTTGGGTAAAATTATCTGCTAAGTTGCAGGGAAGGAGGGAGAGAAAGGGTCTTGGGTACAAACACATTAGCAAGAGCACAGTCCTTGAGCATCTCCTCCTTGAGAAAGGAGCACGGAAACATGTGTACCAGACGGTGAGCGAACTCTTTTTTAATGAGACTGGCTCTAACATACTAGAGACACCAGCTCCCAAATGTCTTGGGAGAAGCTGGTCTTTCCTGGAAGCGCCCAACATACAGAGTCTGTACTGCCATCATGTGGAGGATATTACTTCACCTTTTCACACTTGCTGGGTATTTTTCCTGCACGCATCTTCTCTCACCACATCAGTCTGTCCCAAACCATGTGATTTCCCATCACTATCTCTCCCTCCTTCATGGACTATGTGCCTGGGCTCTATTAAAATCTAATTGCCAGGTGCAATTAAAAAAAAAAAAAAAAGCAAATGTGAAAACAGTGGATCCAGTAGGGAAATTTGTAAGATAGAGGAAACATATAAAGCACAAGATTTTTAAAAAAGTAAAAAGAGAATGAGCTAATTAACATTCTAAGGATTAATTTAGCCAAAGAACATCTGTTTTCACATGTCCCTCTGATGAGTTCTAATGGGAAGGCTTGTGTTGGTTAGCTTTGAAGCTGTATTTTATTATCTAAGAAGTTCTGTGCACAGATTTTGATAGGGATTATAGATATCCTAGTAACAGAGGGACCCCTGGGCCCCTTGTATCCACCACTCTTAGTTTCTTTATTTCCACTTGACTTGTATCTATCCATACAGCGTTCTCTATTCTTTGTTGAAAAATTCTCCACTGGGCACACTTTTACTTTATATTCTATCTTAAGAACATTAAATGTACCATCCCTCATCTGCTTTCTCCACAAAACAGATGGGACATTTTAATTCTTCTTTCCTGTACATTGTTCTACACAGCCAGTTAGTAACCTAAAAATCATACAAAGCCCTTACCCGTTCCTTAAATTCCTCTGCATTTGCTATTCCCCTACTTTAATAGCTCCTTTTCTAATAACTTCTTTCAAATCATGTTTATACAGTACAAATATGATTCAAGGGTTCTAAAAATTAAGAAACCATCTGTAACACTGTAAGAAATATTTTTCCATCTGAAAAGTTTCTGAGTCACCTGCCTGCTCTCCTGATTATTAATACAAAATATAAACTTTTTGAAAAATCCTGCAAAATGTTCATGTCGGATCTCGCTGTGGACATGGACCCTTGCTTCCTGGAGCCAGAGTGTAAAGACAGTCATTAAAGCCAGGATTTCTTGGCAAACTTTTTCAGCTCTTCAGCAATGGCTACTTCTGAATCCCTTCCCCACTTCCACCTCAGGTTTGCAAAAGTAATTTAGGCAAATATCAATTCTCCCCAATTCAAGCAAACAACAACAACAACCGACAGAAGCACATTGCAAACCACAAATACTGCATTTTGGCCTGGTCTGAATAGCAGAGGATGGATAAGAACGCAGCATGTTGTAGCGACAGGAGACACAAGATGCAGAAGATGGGAGACGGCTGTGGACTGAAGCCTAGGCAGCTTAGACACCGACACCATGAACAGCAAATTGGGCAGGGTCTGCCTGCCTGGTGCACAGCATCTGCCAAAGAGACACAGACTGGCCTGAAGATGATGGCAGGTGTTAAACAAAAACAGGATTCAGGATGGATAACCTGCAGACCAGCGCACAGTCGCCTTTCTCTGCACGGCCATCTAGTAAGAAGCAAGTCCTTTGGGCAAAGTCTCAAAGTATTTTGCAAAGTACATCTTGTAGTGTTCCCAACACAGAAAACCTGCTACCGAAGTGTGCTGCAGATTTTTATGGGTACCTAATGTCGTATGTAATTGACCATCCTTGTGTGTCATACACAATTGATCATAAAAGTCAAGTTTCTTCAGCAAATTTGTACTAACTCTATTCATTATTTAGAGAGAGCATCACTACAACTGGGACTTGGCATTCATGCTGACCACAGTAATAAAAAAATTCGGACTCAGTGATCAGCGAAAATGATCAATGCATGCACACACACACACAAGTGTCTTTGTCAGTTAGGAATCAGGCAAATTGGAGGGTTCTCAGCAATGCTGGCGTTGTCATTTATTTAACTGTACCCATTGTATGTGTAAGAGATTGCTCGGGCCTTCAGCTCTGGCCTACCTAGATCTCTTTTTGAATACAAAATTATTTTCACTAATGAGCTAAAACCAACCTCACCACAACTAATAAGTCGCGACTCTTCCTACCTGCCATAGCACAAACTTGCTGGTCATTAACTCTTCCTCCCACTAGAGCTGATAATGTCATTAACACATGCAATGGTACTAACACAGAAGCCCAGAAGAATGACGTTTTCCATCATTCTATGTTATTTCACTAAGCATCACAGCTAAAAAACAAAGCACTGAATTCACAGCAAAATCATTTCAATTCACCTACCCCCAGCTAAACATTAATCAGACTCTAACTTGGTCATCATACCAAAATAATTTCCCAGAACAAACTCTAAACTTGTTGACTGCTGAACAAATTGAGCAAGGAAATAGCTTTTTATATTTTTAAACATCTAATTGATTCTGTGGCTCTGTGGTTCCTAGTCAATACAACAGTAATTGGAATCATCATGACTAATGCGCAGATCATTTTACAGGCCTTTCTTATTTGCATAAACATCTCCTCATCTGCCTTCTCACCCTCTCCAGCTTTCCACAATATTTTTTCTACTTCTGTTCAGATTATCTCGGATGTGCTAGCCGGGCTCCATAGCCAGCTTGTTTCCCAAATATTCTCCTTTCGTCATTCCTCTACCACTACGGGTGTGGCACTGAGACTGTTTTTCACTGTACCGCATCTAAGCGGCTACGCTTAGTTATTGGCATTTACAGCTCTACTCTTAGGATGAAGCATCACCTTATGGAAGCAGAATGCTCTTTATTATTATTAATAATAATAATTAGGCATTAAGCTACATACGCAGTTCTTGTTAGGCAGAGCAAAAATCATGTTTATGCTTCCGTTTATTAAAAACATTATTTAACTTGCTGTTAAAGTATTATTTTGAGTAGGTTCGTCTGATTACGTGGGCACTTACAGTCAAAGAAAAACTTCCTTTTTCACGTTGTGTGTATTATTGGTCTTGCTTGCCATTTATATGTCAAAAAGCAAGATTTTCAAAATACTTTCCACCATATGGTTCTCTCAGGGAACCAGCTCTTTTTGGAAGCGTCAGTTTGGACTTCTGGCATCTCACTGCTCGTTTTTGGACAAAACCCCTGAAAATTAAGTCCAGTGTACTCTGTCCTTGTCAGACAGAGACATTATCCCATCTAATGCATAAATCATGCGTTCCTCCTTTATCTTCTCATACTCTCGTATTTATTAGCGGACAAATCATCTGTTCCTCAAAGACTTTTATACATTCCCTTGCCCTCAACTTGTACCTGCAAAGCAATTGTGATTCCAGTTGTGTCACTGTTAAATATGCCATTAATTACTTCAGTAAGACATTATACCATACTCAGAACAGACTGTAAACATTTTATGTCATTAAGTAATGCACTGAGGCTTTTTTAATGCCATAACAGCTCTATTTATATACTATGTTCTGCATAATTAGCTACTAATGAGGCTCTAACTTTCACTGCTGTAAGGCCCAGATATCTGTTCCTCTTCCAATGAATTCATTTCTGCTGTCTCATTAACGCACTAAAAAACCTGAAAATTGTATTTTAATTAAAAGCTAAACTACCTCTTTCTGGAGACACTAATGAACGGATACACTCCAAGGGAAACACAGGAACTTTGTCAGTCAAGAGGACAACATGCACATATTGCAAAAAGAGTAACACCAAAAGATAACACAGCTCACTGTCTTATTTTCAAGGGCAGGGTCTTCTCTACTTTCCTTTTTTTTTTTCTCTCAAGTTTCTGCTTTTCTTTTTTCTGCCTCGTGACCAACTAATCTTTAAAATCTAGCCACAAGTGAAATTTGTTTTCCAAAAATTTTGAAACTGTTACTTTTACTAAATCATTTAATACACTAGCACTCCATTAGAGAAATATATTTGGTAACAGTAACCCTAATGCATCTGAAGAATCAAACCACCTCCTGTGTCAGACTCGCTTTTGTATCTTCAGCAACACTGCCTACCCTCAGACCGACAAATTACAAGCTAGACCCTAAGAAATGATAAGACTGTCTTAAAATTGTGAGGGGTGTGTGTATTTTGAGCCTTCCTGATGCCTTCTATTCCTGTCAGTCTTCTGAATCACATTTCCTGCCTTTTCTCCGTAGCTGCAAGGGCTAAAAACATAAAAGCCGAAATTCATCTAATTACATGACTTCACAGCCATTGCAATCAAATCATGAGCACTGACCACGATGCTTCATTTCCTGACTTCTGCAAACACTTTAAGCAATTAATCAAGTAACATCCTAAAATACATCAAGTTGTCAGGTAGAAACAGTGAGTAATTTTGAAATATAGTGGAGAAGGAACAGCGTCCAAATAACCTTATCAACACACATACCAAGGCAATAGGTTTTACAATGTTTCAGAGGTAGACACAGAGACTCAGTTTGTGAAAGAGACCTCACAAGAGGAGATACAAATAAAACGTGATTATCTCCAAATCTGAAATAAGTGTAAAGGAACAAGAACCAAACAACCTGTTTGGAATTATTCTACGGTTGGATGTTCAGTGCGCAGCCTGATCCAAAATGTGCCAAATTCACGGGCTCTCAGCACACGCTGCAGGACTTACTGTTTCTTATCACCTTTGGCAAAATAAGGAAGTCTGAGACATATAAATCAGTTGGAAATGCCGTTCAGATGGATGAACCAAGGTGTCTCTTGGATTCACCTCACCATTTTCTGGTTCTTGATGAAAATAAGGAGGTATTACAACCCCTTAAGAGCCTGAATTTTTTATTTATTTAAGACTTGCTATTCTACTTCAACTACACAGCCTTATAAGGTTCAGCAGTCACAGAAAGATCCATCAGCAACCAGAAATCAGCAAGATCATTACTCACACTTTTAACTTCTACCCCATCACTATCTCTAACTATTAGTTATTAAGCATTGGAGCAGTAAGTCTTCAGGATCAGTAAATCCTCACACCACTTAAATAAAGATGTGCTGGCACACTTCTGCTTAAACCTAATTAAAACTTTGGTGTTACAGAAAAATCACATTGGCTCAATCTGAGTGAGCAAAACACAAATGTCCCAAATGCGGAACATCTGCATATCCCAAATAAACATTGTTCGCTACCTTTGCACATGCCTGCCAAACTAGTTACCTGGATACTTTTGCTCTGGTTTCTGGTGGCTTCTAAGTCACAGTTCATGTAGTAAGAAAGATCATACAATACATTGTAAGAATTCACACAAACCCCAGAAGTTAGGCCTTATAAAAGGGGAGATTCACATCAGATTTATTATCCTTTGAAATTAATTACACTGTGAATTCTTTCCACTGAAACTGAGCTGCTGCTATCCAGCAATTTACCTTCTTGTATTATCTACTTTGAATTAATTTGAAGTATTGCTATTAGCAAGGATGCCTTCCACATCCTTAGCCATGCAATCAATTTTGTCTTCCTAGGAAATGCATTTTCACACCGAAGTACATGAGAGTTGTCACCACGATGTGTATTGCAAGATATTCCTATCTAGTCTTTCTGCCAATATTTCTACATGTGTGTTTCCGATCTACTTGTTTAATGCCATTTTCTATGCAATGTGTCTTATATCTAGTTCTATCCCAAATCCTTTAAAAGAATCCTGCAAAGGACTTCAAATGCATCAATGGCACAGATGCAGGAATCCAACGACAAGCGTTGCCATAACATACAACATCTCCCTTTCTCTTTCTACCCCATTTTAAGCTGTTTCTAATCAGGCACTTCTAAGGCACTTTTAAAACCACAAACAAATTTGTCCCATCTCTTCAGAATCACAAAAGAGAACAACCTACAGTTCAGCATTCTAAAACACCGTGCTCCTTGATGATTGACTATGATATCCTTTTCCTTTATGAAGAGTAAGCACTGGTGAATCCAGAACTTTAGATTGCTTTTCAGGAAAAAAAAAAAACCACCACCTTTTTTTAAATTGAAAACATCACTTTTAATTTACAAACATTTCAACTTATAAGTTTATTTGCCTTTAATAAAATGCAGGCAAAATTTCATTTTTGTACCACTGAGAAATTAAGAGCCAGACTTCCGAACAGTGGAAGTTAAACACCTACACATTTTTGAAGAATGTATTTGGAAGCCGTCTCAACATTTAGGTCTCCGAAAAACCTTAAGATAGCTTCTTCATAATGGTCTGTACAATCTAAGTAACTCAGACAAAATATTTTGACTTGCATGATTCAAATAGTTTTTTGAATGTATGTTTACCACCTGAACGTATTTTTTCAGCACCAACTTCACCTATACAGAATGATTATTATTAGTGATTTAGTCCCTGGAAATAAATAATGAAGTTTCCTCTCACACTAATTGGCTAGACTAATATAGTTTCCAAACTATGTTAAAGCAATGTGAAAACACATATCCATTTGCAAACAAATAACACAGGAGAAGGACAGCATAAATAACAATTAACATAGAAGGACCACAAGATGTAAGGAAGCAGACCTTGAAACAATATATACGGTTCTAGAAATATTCAGAAATAATATTCAGTATTCTTATACATCCGCACCCGCAAGATACCACAATTAGATGACAAAGAAGGGACTGTATTATTCTTACTGGAAATTCTTTATAGAAGCCGTATCAGAGAAATACACTGGAGGGAAGATCATCATGCAAAGACCTCTGGATTAACTGCCTGCTTCCTTTGCAAACACGCGATTCTGAACTTGCCATTTCGCCTCACTTCTTGGCATAATCTGAAGCTCACTCAGCAGATGACACCAGACCCCTACATACTGATACGAGTTCTGGTTCTTAATCTTAAATTCAGGTACTTCATTCTGATCTCCTTAACATGAAGAGTGCCTTAATCTCTTATGAAGGCTTTTCCTAATATTAAACTAAGTGACGGTATTGTGAATGCTTAGCAGCCTATTCTCCCTAAAGATGAAAATCCAAAGCAAGCCAACTTAATTAAGAATTAATTCCCTTTAAATCACAGCCTGAATTGTTCATTTCTGCTTCAGTCTCTGATCAATTATTTGTGGCATGAAATGATTTACAAGACACAGGGGCAAATTAATTTAGGTGACGCAAGCGATTCCATCTCTCATCAGAGATATTCCATCCTGTTTTTAAAAATTTCATGTATTAATAAAAAGTTTTGGCCTGCTTACAAGGCCCTATGTTATGACTTTGATATTTCTTCACACAGACCCACAATGCCATTTTCATTTTATGACAACCACCCCTCTTTTCAAGCTCGAAGGCATAATTGCCAAAACTATGTTTAAAAAGAATGCATTAACTCCTTAGGAATTCTCTGAAAGTCTTCTGAATTCAGCTGCTGAAAAAGCGCTGGCTTCTTTCAAACACTTCACATCAAGACTGTGAATATAAATAAACTTCTAATTAATTAACATTGTTACTGCCCTTCAATGGAAAAGCTCAACCCAAGTGTTGACTTTTTTTATGGTGAATGAAAGACTGTGCTATTTAAACAGCTGAATACACAAAGGTGGCTACACAATAATGCTAGAGTATTTTAATTTCTGAATACTACTTTTTAAATCTCTTGATATGAGCTGCTGGATCCAGCAGTCTGAGGTCTAACAGCTGCCAATACTTTCCTTTTTTTAAAAAAAAACTTATTGCGAACAAAAGGAAAGGCAGGCGAGTACTAAGAAATCAGTCCTCTCGATAAAAAGCAAATAATTAAACAAAAACAATTTTTTTCATGATCAACTACAAAGACTGAACAAATAGGATTAGTCTGCAAGCTGCTCTTAAAAAGAAGTAATATTTTAATGTATTCTGGATATCAGTATAGTAGGATAGGAGACAGCAGTCTTCAATCCAGACTCATGGAGGAGAAACAGTCCTTTAAGAGGATCTATGGCTTCACTTATCAAACATTCTTTTGAATGATGTACCATATTTCACAAATTTGATCTATTACAAAGGCAACAAGATTGCTTTAGGAAACATTTCCATCTCTCTTGTTGATGAGGATTATCTGTTTATAAATTACAAGATGAGTAGCTGACATATTTTAACAAGTGATTCTTGTAAAACCCAAGGAATCTTTTTCCATATACTGCTGGATGATGATTTTTAAATGCTCAAGAGAATTTTCATTTCAAATATATGTGTCTTTTAATAAGTCACTGAAAACAGTGACACAAGTAGGATACTAGGCATGATGAAAAGAGGCTCCAAGAGCCACAGTTTCAAGAAAGCTTGGCTAGAAAAACTAGAAAACATTAGAAATATGTAATAAAAGCTAGGGCTCTGTATCCGTATTTAAGTCATCAATAAGTTTATCAAAATGTTGCCATGTGATTTAGGAATACAAGCTGTACTGAAATTAAATGGTGTAATGCATCAGTTGAATCAGTATTTTTCAGTCTGTGGTCCGCAGACTTTGATGTCCATGGATCCATTTTGGCGTCCCATTAAAGATTTTGCTTATAGAAGGTGAGTGTATTTGTCAAGAGACTAAAACTTGCTACACATAAGTCTGCAAGCAAACTAGATGTTTTTAGGGATCTGCAATGAAAATAGGTTACAGATTACTAAATTGGCCAATTGCTTGCTTATCTCAGGTATTGATGACCTGTATTTTTCCAGAACTAACATCACAACAGCACTTACACCATAAAGCTGAATTTTAGGCCAACCATTTACACAGACATCGCTCTTGAGTTTCCACTGTTGTCCTGAGTTGAGGCCAAAAAAGTGCATACAAACACATAGCACTCAGAAAGGATGTTATTGCCAGAAAACAAGCAGAAAAAATTAATATTAAAGTTTCATATTCTTAACCACGTTTTGTCCTCATTGCTGAATTAATTCTCTTCACTTCAGCATAGGCATGTTTGCTACATTTCCCTCCCCTCCGCAAAGATAAAAAAATCATAAATTAACTGTTTCAGACAATTTCCTAAGAATAATACTTGAGTAAAACTGGAGGGTGAAATCCCTAATCAGCTTAAGTAAAGTACAATCTTTCCACTGCCTGGGGAAGTTGGGGGCAGTGACCTCGATGCCCAGTGCCTGTGGAGTCAGCCTCTGGTGTATCTGACAACATCCTCTGGTTTCACCAGTAATGTTTCACCAGGAACTCTGCTAGTGTAGGAGGGGCAGTGCAGTAGCACTGGATTCAGCCAGTTCTGGATCTGCACCCAAAAGCCCTAGACACGCAGTCCATTGTCTTAGAGAGAATGTCCTTGTAATTCACTCTTAAATTTCTAATGTGGTTGAGATATTAAAAATTATTTTAAACAGTCCTATACTCCCAAGAAAAATATCACGGGATGGCTCCAAAGAACCCCCAGAATGAAACTCCACCTTAATGGGCAAGGCTGTACGGAGAAGATGCGCCTATCTGTGGTGTTGCATGGCACTGAAAGAGCAGAGTAAGTCTCCACAGTTACACTGGTATTTTCCTTAAAATTATCCACCTTCCCAAGAGCACATGCCTTAAAAACCAAGGTGGTTGTAAGGTAGAAGGCCTTTTACTAGTTTGGACTCACAAATATGCATGATGCATGCTCTTAAAAGGATTATGTTGATTTATCTCAGACTATGCCGTTTACCTGCCACCACCACACCATCATGCTGTCTCTAAAACATTTTGTTTAATTCCTGTCATGTGTCAGGGAAGAAACTGATCACCCACAGAGATCACGAAAGGATTTCCCTGTCTGCTGTGCAGCACTGAACACTGAAATAGTTAGTTGCATGAAAAGGACCATTACCAGCAAATATTTTAACAAAGAATGATGGAGTTGGTATTTTTCACATGAGTAATTCTTATACTTGTCCCATTGTCATCTGATTATGCTTGAGAAATGCCATTAGTCAACGGGACTTCTTGTGTGAATAAGGATAACTCTCATGAGAAGCTGAAGAATTAATTCCTGAATAATTAATTTTAATATACAATGGCAGCATTTCAAATGGCCTATTTACACAATTTTAATCTGAACAAAATAGAAAATGTCACCTCAATGCTAATACAACATTCCTGTAAATTATGTACATTTTAAAAGCTAATGAAGCTGTCATTATCTTATTAAAATTTGGCATGGCAGTTATTTTTAAGTTATTATCATGACTTTTGAAATATTTTGCAATTAAATGACTAATCCATTTGTATTACTTGTAGGCTGTATGAAAACTATTTTTTTTGTTGTGCCTATTAAGATGAATGATGGTATAATGTTTTATTACACATGCTCAATCATATTCAAAAATTTGGCTACCTTCATTTCCTACATCAATATGGACTGTTTCAATCCTGGCCTAAGTGAAATCAGAAACAAAATTTCAGTTGATTTCGCTGGAAGCAGGTCTAAATAATGAATTTATGCTGCTGATAATAAGGATAAAGAATTATGTTTAACACCACATTTTCCAATAAGTTACTGGTATATATGGAACAAAATAACCACAAAGAAATACACCACTTTTAAGTTTAGCTTTAGCTAGGTAAACATAGGTCAGGCTTTAACCAGTATGAAGAACTTATTCAGCAGGATTTACAACCCAGCTTCTCACCCTGCCCCAACAATTACAATAGGGCACACGCCGATGGGGAAACACCAACTCTGCCACGTAGCAGCTGCCCTCCCTTCCACCCCCTCTCCCTTTTTTGTACCTGCAGACTTCTTGCTCTCTTTCTATACGTGTACGTGGCTCAGGCAAGGACAGCTAACTCATTCAGATCACATCTATGTCAGTCTTGGGAGTACGGAAAAGCACTAACTAAAAAGAAAGCGAGACAAACCTGGCTCCTCCTTCTACAAAGCGAAGCTTATGAAGACTTGGGCATGCATCACATATTTATAATTCTGTGCATAGCTAGATACAGCTATCTAGGATAGCGAGACAGAAAAAAAAAATACAGTTTAATATAAATTAGATTACTGGGGAAAGAGGAAGAGGGAGGGAATTTCTTTTAGATGATCGCCATTTAATCTATGGCTGCAGATAATACAGATAATGTTAGGCTCTGCTATATCAATATGTTAAATCATATTCCCATCCCATTTACAGCAAGGTAAATCAGCAGTAACTGTAAAGTCGAGTCCTACCAGTGTTGTGAGTTACAACAAAATTCCCCCCACTGGGATTTTATACACAAATTCATTTTCCTGGAAACAAATTCAGGAAAATATTGTATTCCTTTCACAGTCAAGTGATGGATTAGACAGCCCCAAAGGATGTTCCGGCTCTGTCATGGTGCTGTTGCGCCGTTTGTTTTCAGATTTAGGTAGCTTCTTAGCAGAGACCTATGAGTGTCATTAGCTGCTACCAACACAGACAGCTGGAAATGTCCCCTGAATAACGGAGAGCTTTCAGTCACCAGAAAGAGTGAAGCAGCAATTCAAGATCAATGTGCAAGTAACTGAGAAAAAGGCCTGCAATCAATCAGATGCTTCAGTAATTCCTAAACACTTTTTCTTTGATTCTGCTTTCCTCAAGAATATGTAAATGAAAGTTTAAAAAGACACTTGATTTTTTTTTTTTTCTTTGTAACGAAGACAAAAACTTCTGCTGCTAAAATGGGAGACAGACTTGTAAGGAAAATTAAAATGCAGCTTTAAGGTGTGGTGCTCTCAGCTGCCTGCTCTGTCACCATCCATTCGTTAGCACGGCAGCTGCCACTGATCAAACTGAAGAAGAAAACAGAGTGAAAAAAAGTTTGTGGATTTCATCACTCGTTTTATATTTTGACAAGAATTCATCTCAATCGCTGTCCTGTAATTGCATCTATAGCAGGACTATATGGAGTCTTATGGGAATACCACTAGATTAGAAAACTAGTACTTTGCAGGCTTCATTAAGCTTAAACCAGATACAAGCTAGTGTACTGAAAAGACAACATATTATTTCACAAAAAGAGGCTGAAGAATTGGAAATTGTGTACTAGACAGTAGAAAAACTTAACTGAAAATAGTACCTTGCAAAATTAAGTGGAACATGCTAAACTGATGCAAGTCAATTCAAACGTTCACACAGACATCACAGTAAAAATGGTGTTGGTTATCCAACTAATCACGAACAAAGCAATGTAACTATGGGAAAATCCCCGAGACAAAAACCACAAAATGACAACTGCCAACTGCTTATTTGCCTTTGAAGACTTCAATAGGACCTGCCACAACATCTAACAAACCACCCCTGGAACAACAATGAAACCCCAAACTCAAAAAGTCTTCACAAGAGATGCTTACCTGAAATAATTGTTATTCTGGCTCCCAACTAAATTAAGTTTTGGTGTGGAAGACCATTTCAGTCAGCAATGAGTCAACACAAAATTAACCATGCTAAGGATTGCAAAGCAAAGTATTTGATTCTTTGGCAGGTTTATTTCGCTATCCACACACTGAAGCAGAGAAGCTTCCTCATTGCTCTGGATGGAACAAACTGGTGCTATCAAGGAGCAATCTTTTGTGCTACCAGTATCTTAAACACCTCCTAGGCAGTTGCAGCATATCACCTGGTGAACACACAGTCTTAAGCCATGTCATGGTTTGGGCCGGATTGGCCACCAAAGTGGACAACAGATGCTCTCCCCCACCTCTCTTCAAAGAGAGGCAGGAGAGAGAGACTTATGAGTTTAGAAGGAACTAAACAACTTTAATGAAATATTAATAATGAAATAAAAAGAAAATAATGAAATATATACAAAAACTTATCAAGCTGCCAGGATGACAATCACGTCACCAGCAGGCGCTGGGGAAGTCCCAGACTGGACTCAGTGATGGACGGGAACTGGATTCTGGATCTGGATTCAGGATCGGGATCCAAGGCAGGCAAACAGACAGAGTCCTCCTCGGACACCGGCCATTGAAGAAAGAGAGCCCTGACCCTTTGATCCCTCAGCTTTTATACTGAGCATGAGGCAGATGGGATGGAATACCCTGTTGGTCAGTTTTGGGTCACCTCTCCTGTCCGCTCCTCCCCGCAGTGTGACCCTTCTACACTTTTCCGCTTCCGACCATCCAACAGGGCAAATACCAAAGCTGGCTGCCCTTGGTTGTGAAAGCAATCAGTATAAGCAGGAGCTTCTCTGCATCCCGTTCCTTGGCATCAACTGTAAACACAGCTCTTATCACTCTGAGAGTGAACAGTTTCTGCACAACATGCTGGTAATGTCAGCAGTTAGAGGGGGCCTAGCTAAAAAGTAAAGTTACTGAACAAAATTGGTCCTGTTTTACCTCAAATCAGGACAAACTAACAACCCAGACTGGACACTAACCAGCTCTCATGAAGTGGAAGTCCTTCCTCTAAATCCTTAAGAAGCTGATCAAACGCCCACTTCCCATCAAGCTACTTCTTGTTTGAAGATCTAGGATAAGAAGTATATTTCTTCATTATCTTCCAAGAACTTGGACAAACTACTACTGTTTGTCAGGGGTGGGGGTGTCTGAATGCTGCAGACTGCCCCTACCCCAAAAAATCCCTCCCCTTCTGTGTGGTGTGAAATATTCTGATTCTCTTGGTGGGACATGTAAAATGTAAAACACTTATGTAGATAAACAAGCAAAAGAACTCCACGGGTTAGGGGGAAAATGGAACTAATTTCTGCAGATAAGAGATACTCTCTAGAGTGAGAAAGACAATCACTTTTTACTGAATTTCTCTCTGGAGCTTCAGAAGTAGAACAGAAGGAATTTTCCATTGGGGCATCTGGAAGCTCTTTCTTCTTATCATATCACTACCTCAAGCCTATTTCCTCATTCAGAAAGTTACTTTTCCATTACAGACTCTTGGAAAATGGAATTAAGATGAGAAAATATGTATTATGATATCAATTATAGCCTTAATGAGATTTTTCAACGGCAGGCCAGAGAACGGCATTTTGTTTTAGCTTGTCTGTGTCATCCTTCTACTAACTTATTTGAACACATAAAATACATTGCAAGAAATAAACAAGAAATAGAGAAATAAATAAATAAACAAAATAAGAATATAATTACATAAGTTCCACATCTGATGTAAACCGATATGGCTCTAATAAAGTAAATGGAACTACAAAAATCTCATGAGCTGACGCTCTGTCAAGTCTTGACATTATTTCTGGCTAGGAGATTTATACAGCCATCTATCACCAGGGTATCTTTGGACTTTCTAGGGAAAAACTGCTTAGGAGAGGGGCATTGCTTTGCACTTCACCGAACATACAGCTGTAATTAAATGTTATGCTGCAGCATTTCAGACATACTTGTTATTGATAGTATATGCAATGTGAAACAGTAAGTGACAACTCATCTGGGTGGGCACAGACAGCAGGACCTCACATGACTTCAAGTCCATGATTTATCTCTGAAAATGCCATGTCATATGTTCCAAACAAGAGAAAACCCAAGTTTTCCAGTTAGGAGAGTTCAGGTTCACTTAAAGCCAATGCCAAGACAACATGTTTGAATTTCTGGTCTGCTTCATATTTAAAGTATTATGTACAGAATTTATCATCTGTTTGAAAAGGGAAAGGCACAATGTCATGGTCAATTTTGATAGTGATAATTTTGAAAGGCAAAAATCACTTCAACTGCGTGATTTGTATGGGGGTCAACTGCAAATTCCAGATATCACTCTCAAGGTCTTTAGTCAGCCAATTCAGTGAAAAATTTCATGTATGGAGGTTTTGGTTTTATGTAGTAACTGTGGAACTGATTGCCAACCATCTCTGTTCAGTCCTGAACAGGAGACATGGGTCTGCTACCCGCAGATGTATGTGGTATCTTGTTTAGCTTCCTCCAGATTATGCTATGCAATGAAACTACCCACATTTTTTGGTGAGGAAATCACTGATGTTTTGAGTTAGTTTAGTAACACATTTCAAGCTCTTATTGAACATATAGAATGCTTGTTTACTATGTTATTTTGGTGACAAGTTAGATGGTTTCTCTAATTTCAAAGGCAAGCGATAGTAGGCAGAAAATAAAGTTAAAATACAGGGAAAACCAGCATCCTTTCACATCCTCCTTTCAAGATAAAACATTTTGGTTCCTCGCCACCACAATTCATTTTGAAATTGAGAAAAAGAGGCTGATACAGTAAAGATGCTTAATAAACCAATCCTGGAAGCTAAGCCAATCTCATTTACACGTGGTGAACACTAAGCCAACAACTACTACATAAACAACACAACTACAGCTATCACGCATGTTGTCTAACACAGCATTTTGCAGGTATATCAAGGTACAGGTTTAGCCTATCATGACTTAGAGCAAGTAGAACCACAGTGTCACAATGACAAGCCAAACCTACCATATCCTCTATCTCGGTAGGTCAGGCTGAGCACTGCACTAATTCAGATGGAAAAATGTTTGATTAGCTTGGAAGAGTTAAAAAAGGAACACAATCCTGCTCTCAATCTTCTAGGTAGACAGACCCAAATTTAACCACAACTGATTATTTGTTTAGAGCTGGCTGTCATAAGCTGCTTCAGTGACACAGCTAAGCTGTTCTACTGATCCTTTCAAAAATTACAGACTGAATGATCCACGTAATAGGACTGCAGGGTTCTTGATTTACCCATTTACCTATGTTAAGAAGTTCACACATCACGGAGAAAGACATTCCTGCTGACATAATGTAGCGGGTATGACCACATACCCACCACACACAACCCTGCACGGAAAACAAAAAAAAGCAGCAGCTTTCCAACCCACATGCAGCTTGTGTAGGACACAACGTAGTGCAATACAAAGGAAAGCCCACACGTTTGTGGCAAGAACCTATCCTCAGTAAGATCTAAACTGTAACATTCAAAATCTCCATATAGCTGAAGTATAGGAAAAGATTAGTAAGTACTCATTGTTTAAACAGTAGGATATCCACCTCATTTATAGACCTTAACCGGTTCCACTGCACTTCCGAGAAGTGAAGACTCTGGAAGTGTGCCACTCTTCTGCGCTCTTCCCTTCTGCAAACACAGAAGCTTCACTGCAGGATGCCACAGGACTAGGTATCGCAAAAGGCAGCGGGCATCACTTTCACAGCTTCCTGGGCATCTTTTGCTTGAACTTGTACTGTTGCTGATCTGCTGAAGACAAAAAGCTGATCAGAAGGAAAAAGGCAATTTTGATGTTTTTTTCATTTAAACGAAAAAGAAGTTTCACGGTTGTCACAACATCCCATGTCGACATTTTCTAAATGACAGGTTCCAAATTTTGGCTTGAGATGTAAATTAATAATAGTATTTTTGGAATAGTATTTTCAGAAAGGTCAGCATCAAAATGAAATTTCACAGTTGACGTAACACCAAAAACTTTCTCAATTATTACCTTACAAACACTTCCAAGATTTTGGTATTTCAACCCAACTTGGGGAAAAAAAGAAAAAGCCACCCTGCGTACATATAAGGCGATACATAACTGTGGGCAATGAAGCAAACAGAAGCACTAGACCTCCTTGACTGTTGACAAATATTCAGCTGTAATAGAAATGTTGGAGCTGGTATGAGCAGAGAATGAATATGAATGGCTGTGTGTGGAAGCATCAGCAGGCAGGGCAAAAGAAGGGCTTGAGTTATGGCATGTGTTGATGACTCCTACAATAGCGGGTTATCAAAATTCCAGCATATCTATATGCAGCTTCTCCCAACAGAGAGATTCACAGAAAAAGGACGAGTAAATCCTGAAGACTGACAGAAGTGGCACAGAGTGGACACCGATTGCTGTCAGCTCTCCTGTGGCTCCAAAAGAGCCAACCAGCAATCTGAGAAGCAGTTCAGGAGATGTGATGAGGACTTCAGTATGAGCCAGCGTCCCCATCTTCTGCAGCGCTGCAAAGAATCTCGGCCAGGCTGCCTGGATATGTGCATCTTGGCACCTGGATGCAGGAGAGACCACTGGGGCACACATATCTTGGTGCCTGAGACTGTGTAGGTATGAGAGTGTGACTACATGCAAATTAAATCAGTTTTAAAATTATTATCACCTTCTCCTCCTATGAAGTCGCATGGTGAGCTCTGATTCCTGTCTCTAAAATGTTGCATGACTTCTCCCTGCATTAAGTGATGGCAAATGCAAGGGGAACACGTGTCTGTTGGGCCAGTCCAAGCAGCTCTAAAACAAAACCTGGCACCTCTCTGGGGTCATTCCAGGAAGAATTCCCAAGCGGTTGTACGAAAGAAGCTTCACAAAGCTCGGTTCCCTCTACCTCTTCCAACACTGTGCTAACAGGCAACGCACTACGAAATCCTCCCACATTTCCTTATGGCACAAACCAAGGCATGCAACACATGACAGACAGTTTTTGACTCTATTTTCTGTTTTGTTTTTGTTATTACGTGATCTGAAGATCCATGAACAGTTTCTTGTTTACTTAGATTTTCAGAGATGTGTTACAGAGAAGATTCTTCCAAAAGAATTTGTAGATAGATCTGAAAGGGTTGGGAGTGGTGAGAAAGATGTAGGAGTGACACATGTTGCTTGTTCTGTTAATAAAAATGTAGCTCTCCTAGTATGTATAACCCCTGTTCTTCCACAGACTGCTTGTGTAATTTTTACTACTAGTGCATTTATGATGAAATCCACAATAAGTTTTACATACATAAACTGATTTGTAGCTGACATTTAGATACCCAGAACCAAAATTACAATCCTCAAAGTGCCCGAACTCAGCTATTTATAATTCCATAGACTTCTACCTTTCTGCTTTTGCATCTGGGCAAACACTCCTCAGTCTTCAAAACCCAAGACATTTCTCCACCTGTTTTTTTGTGTCCAGAACACACATTACGGACAACTCCAGGCCAGGCTTCCAGACAAACACAAGCGCATCCACTATTATTTTTTTTTTTAAAAACCTGAGAGGAATCTAGGGAACAAAGTCATGGTGCTCCCCTTTTACATGCTGTTTTTGAGCCTAGCATTCACAAGGAAAAACATGCTGTGGGTTCAGCTGCCTATATATTATATTCAATTCATGCTTAATCTAAAGAACGTATCTTAACTGTCCTTGGGGAAGGAACTGACCCCGTATCTCTTCTGTCCCATGTAGTGTACTGTGCAAGTTATACTGCTGTTCTTCCTCTGGCTCAGGAAATCTTTAATGATCTATTTGAATGGCACGGATGCAAAGGGTGAAGTAGGGTTTTTTTACAGTCCGAGCTAACCTGTAGTAATACAGTTAGGGCACTCTTCTGGCATGAGGTTAGCTGTGGACAAGATGCAACTTTTGAAAACTTGCATTGGGAAAGGACAGAAATCTTGGACTCCCCAGACCATGCGAGTATTACCCGGTGAAGCTATGGAAGAATAAAATAAAGGACCTTTCTATCTACTTTGTTTCTGAGTAAAAAAAAACAGTGCTTTGTACAAAATGTACCAATTTAGATGGCAGAAGACCACATGAATCCTACCCTGAAAGTCCATCCAAGCCGCACTGTACATTAGCTTCCCTGTGTCTCGGCTCCTCCTTCATAAAGGGGTTCTTAACATTTCCCTGCCTCTGATTTGTTGTGCATGTAAAGGCACTGAAGTCTGTAAGGAACTCACATAATATCTTAAGAGCATCATATAAGCCCTAGTGGTTATCGTGGGGTCGGTCCAGTGACAGCTGCTGGGGTGAGCTCAGTTCATGTGGAGTCCCCTGACCAAACAGTGATCTGGAGGAACTTACACGCACATACGAGGGGACCTTACGCACGCTCTACCTTTTCTGGAGAAAGTGCAGTCCCCTGATCTATACCTCCAATTGATTTTTCTCTGACAGGACACAAATGAAATTAATGGACTCAAGTAATTTCCCACCCTACTATACTGGACTGTCCTACATAATTACTCTGAATAACCTTTATTTTAAATGCACCAGGTAATTTATGAACAGTCCTCCTGTATATCCTTAAAGGTATTCAGGCGCTGCTGAGAGAAGCTTCCCTTCTTAAATGACGGGAACATAAATAATTTTTTTCTATCTTCTCAGAGGATCCTTCTCACTATAGTAAAAGAGACATAAATCTACAATGCTGACTCATCTCTATGGCTTCTAGTAATTTAAATTTTATATGCATGCGCGAATGATCATATATTATAATAAAGTCTTTAGCAGTAAATACCATCCATGTCAGAATCTTATTAAAAATAAAAAAATAATTAGAACTGGGCTTATATCTATGATTGGGAGAAAAATATTACTTTGTCAGGTTAATATCCATTTACTCAGGAGCCTTAAACACGTTTTATAACCAGTGTTCTGCGTTTTGTGGGGTCATACATACATCTAGACATTGCTGGATAGAGCACTGTAGAACGTTCACTTAACAAATGAGTTAACCTGTGCTAGGACCTGGAAACACTGATCAACCAAATTACATACACAATGGTTTGTCTCTTAGCGACTTGTGGTCTTACATCAAACCTCACCTTCTAACTCATCAGTGCTTTTGGAAAGACTCCAACCAGCTTCCATTTATCAGAGAAAGCAGTCCACGGTAAGCTAGTTGACAGAACAGATAATGCTTTGCTACTAACAGCACATCATAATCTGCAGGAAGAAAAAAGTGCTAATTTTCCCATCAGAAACACAATGACAGAGTCTCACTCTGAAACACCTCTATCTGTCATCCTAAAATGCAAAACCAAAACCAACATAGCAAATGATTAAATGAAGTGCAAAGAGAGAAACGTTTATTCAGGCAGACGCTAGCTATTTTCCACAATGCCACACATTTTTCTTACCATTTGTTCAATGGTTTAATAAATATTATTAGCTGAATTGGACTTCTGTACTATTCTGGATTTGCGGTTTCATTGAGACAGTTCAGCCTTGGGAGGATGACTGCACTTACTGAAGAGAAAGGCAAGCTGTGATCTGAACCGAATCTATGTTAAATCAGCTCAAAAGAAAGAAGACATTGATACATTATTGGTGAAGGTAGGTTTTCATGAAAATCTTTTTGTAATAAATTCTTTGTCACATTCAAGCTTTACACAATTTGTAGATCTGATCATCTATAAATTAAACCTTTAGCACTTGTTTTGAAATGTGCCTGAACTAGTTTTTTAAATTCTTTCTTCCCCTCAGTTCCCCTGATACTTACGATACGCTTCCATCTTCCGTTCTTCCAACTAATGAGTAACTCTAGCTTCCAAAGCATAGATCATTTCTTTGAGTCTATCATTCAAGACTACTCAAATTCAGTCTTCTGCAACTAATCTTAACAAGCTCCCACTCTGCTTTTAAACCATAAAAAAAGTCACTATTTCTTTCATGGAGTAGCACGTTTGCTCAGCCAGCCAAAACTGACCAGGTTACTCAAGTAACCTGAGCTACTCTCATGCTTATTTCACTTACTTTCCACTCTGAAGGTATGCTTTGGGAGTAGGGTTAATGCTTTAAGCTTTGCTATATTAATTTCAAGATACATTTAGTCATAGAAAATTTCGTTTGTCTCATTTCTACTGATATTTCTGAACTCTGTTTTCAGAAAGATGTCTATGAAAACTATGAATCTGTAAATGCAAATTCACTTCTACATGTGACAATATCTGATTTACTAGCAGGGGGGAAATAATCTTATTTTAAAATAGCATTTATATATTGCTTAATTCTACTATATTATAAATGATTACATATAGTAATGGTACATGACATGACAAACATATTTGTAGAAACATGAAAAATAAACAATGGGAGACTGACATCAAACATTCCCTTTCCTCCCAGCACATTTCCCATTTACAGAAGAAACACCAGTAGAATATAGACATGACAGTTAATATCTATGTATGTCTTAAATAGACATAAGCAGCTGGAAGGTTGTGGATTGTGTTTAGCGAAGTAATGAGTTCCTACTAGCTTCTGCTTCTAGCCAAATTTTCAGTCCTCTCAACAATACTCAGATGGATCACATCAAGAAAACATTAGAAAGTGATGAGAAGGTTACCTAGATTGGCTCTTGAAAAGAGGGGGGGGAGAAAAAAAAGATTCCACACAGAAAATATACTTTTATCTTTCACCTCCCCCTACTGAGCACGGTCCTATTGAATTGTTTCATAGCACATGCATTTTGTCAGGACCAGGACCAGCCTAGCAGTAATAGGGACAGCTGCTGAAATTCTGCTTTAAAAATTAGAGTAAAAATAGAAATACTAGCACATACTATCAAAAAATGCATCTTCTTTGCTTTCAAAAAGGATCAACAGAATGTTAAAAATACATAATCATTATTTTCAGGGGATCAGAAGTATTATACTAGTATCCAGGCAAAATACATGGTAACTTATTTTCTAAGAACATATATAATAATTCCATTCCTTTTGCATTTTTAAATAACCTGCACATAGATAAGGATATCAAGATTCACAGATAAAGAGATGGAGAAAGCTAGAGAGAGGAAGGTAGATATAAAATACACACATACACGTACTAGTATATTGGGAGAAAAAAGAGGAAAAACTGAAAGTTTTATTTGCCTTCCTCTATTCTGGATAAGTACATTAAGAATGCCACTGATTTTTTTCAGAAATTCAGAATAATTTTGAAAATCTCAAGCTATTTCTGCAAGTGTCTCAAGGTTGAAGAATTATTCATTGTTTGGAAATTTCTAAATTATCTACATAATGGGTTTATGAAATGTTACACTGCCAAGTATTTAACTGTGATTCAACACAAATATATGTGGAGCTATTCACTGAAAATAAAGCAACAGGGCAAAAAATGAAGAACTACTCAAAAACTGGAAAACATGCAAATCTGAAACAAAAGCAGACATGGAAACTGATTTTCCCTCTTGCACGACACATTGTGAAATCTTCCAAGAAATCATAAACAGATTATCATTCAGCAAATCGCTGATAACAAATCTGACCTGACTGAAAACCTAGGGGCAGGTTGCCATGGTCGATTCTACAGGGAAGCAAAAAAAAAAAGGCAGAAGCAAAAGCGGCATAAAGAAGGAGTTTTTCCTATCCTAGAAAAAATCGGTCCCAACAGGAGGGGCAGCACCCTGCAGAAGGCAAACTGCAATACATTGAAGACGTCACTGTGGTTTATCATCCCTATTTCAAAGGTCTTTTTTTTTTTGATCTCAATCTGATGTATGTATCTCAAGGAAGCATATTCTGAGCTGTTGCCTTTACAACAGGAGGGATTAATGCAGCTGTCACGACACCTTCTGAGGAGCAGATGCTGTTCAGCAGCAGCTCCGTACAAAAAGAAATTCCCAGAGTTTTAGAAGTGTTTGGGGCACGACTGGCTGGAAGGGTTACCTTTCCCTGTGGCTATATGTCCATGTAGGAATACCAGAGGAGACAATTCACTTAAGAACAGCTGTTGCTTGGAGAGTCTCCTGTGGAGGTATACTCAGCAAAGCAGAAGCTGTGAGCATGAATTAGCTTCGGGGTCCCTGGGAGCACTCAGCCTCCAGTATTTCCAACCCATTTGTCCCTTCCAGAAGCAAGGACAATTTTAGGGAGTTTGTGTGACTAAAGCCTGCAAGGGGACTCCTGTCTTCTTTCATTTCTCCATTCTTTATTCCAGCCCTGCTGGTTTTTCCCCATCTAATGTAACAGGGGGAAAAAAAGGGTAATACGTCCCCTGGACAATTTTTCAGCTTCTCCATTATACTACCCAATAATCTTTGCATTTCTGAATGGAGAAACATCACCAGCAGACTGTGCAAGCTTCATGTCCTCTTTTCATCTGCATCTGCAAACACTTTACTTGTCAGGTTAGGAAAACAGCTTGTGCTCCAGCAGCTTTCTCATCAAGGCTGCTGTGCTGTTGCCAGAGCTCATGACACTGGAGCTGAACACAGCCCCAAAGACACCAAACTGTCGGCTCTCGGCCAGGTCTGTGTCCTGCTCTCATGTAGAGTGACCTCATTTGAGCTACCGGAGCCTGAGTGGGTCAGTGAAGAATTAATTCGGAAAGAGACTCAAGGCACGCACAAGGCAGAAGATGTTATGGAGCAATTTTGTTTGCTGCTTTATTTAACTGCAAACAGGCATGCAAGAACTGGCATGGTACCGTCATTTTCAGAGAAATCTCTACAGCATTTATTGCCCTTTGATCCAATTCTTTTTATTTTCCTTCCCTTGAAGCTCAAAACCTGCCTTCTGTTGTCTGAGAAAAGGTCAGTCTGATACATAACCTACCTGGTCAGGCTTCCTGCTGTGAAGAGGATCTCGCCGGAGTAGACAGGAAAGAGCCTCTGAGCCTCTTTCCATTGCACTGAACTTTAGGCTGGGCAGCATGCAGTGATCCAAGTGTAACTCAAGAGCATCCTCAGAGTTGCTCTTCATCTCAGGCAGTTACGGAAAAAGTCCAGACAGTGGTCTAGATTTTTGTAAATAAATAAATAAATAAAACAAAATGCTTTACACACAGAAATTAACTAACAGTCTCAGGACTTATCAGGTAATTAATCCTGGCTTTGATTTCTATGCAGTGACAATGCCAAGTTATAGATTGCTATTTAACATTTCTTAGTTTTGAAGTATGTTTGCACTGTTTTCTCCCAAGACTTGATTTCACAAGCTGGAACTGGCTCACGTGTTTCCCACTTCCTACGTCAAGTCAGGCAGCCCACGTTGCCATTAGGAAACACTCCGAGGACTCCGGTTTGCTCTCCTGTATACAAAGAAGCTACAACCGTCTCTCCATCATTCCTTTCACAACACTGTAACCACAGCACTGAAGATTAATAGGGTTGCACAGGTGTCACTGATGGCATAATCTGAAGACAACCACACAGAGATAAAGCCTGCAGAGACTCTATTACCAGCAATGAGACATGAAATGGAAAGAACCCAGGTTTACTGTCAAGACCCTGGGGTGAATGTGCTGAGCAGGCTGCCGCAGAGAAAAAAAAAAAAAAATGAAAAGAAAGAGAACAAAGTAAAGAAAATCATATTTGTATTTGTAAGCTAAGCAAGTTTGAAGTGGAAATCAGTGAGCTGTATCAAAGAAGGAACCCTCCCGAGTCCCCGGCCCCTCTGCCTCCTCCAGGAGAGTGCTGCGCTTCTGGCTTTCCTAAGACTAAATGTCTAAACGAGCCTACAGAGCTCATGTGAAATCACAGTCCACATCTGGGATGACATTTTGCGTATTCAATACGGTGTAACGTTCAATCCTTGTGACTGGAGGATTCCACTTCATAAGCCTGAATAGCAAGTTTGGGTGTTTTGTGTATATATAGCTTACAAGCTGCCATATTCTTTTTCATGAAACAATTAAATAAAAAAAAAATGTATAAAATTTTTGAGTGATGAGCATTTTGCATCTAATGGGTCTGGCTCATGTGTCCTGGGCAAAGCCAAATTTTAAATCACTGAATATTAACTGATTTTCCATAAAACTTCATTTGTTTACTGTCCAATTCTGCATAGCCGTTTTAAACAACGTATTGCAACCACTGCTCTACCTCCTTGCCTTTCATTTTCTCCAGAAATTAAATACAGCAGTGTATTTAATGTTTATTATGGAAGAAATTTAACTTATTCAGATGTAAAAATATTTTGAGCCCTGCTGATATATGTATAATGGTATAATAGATAACCCAAATTCAGGCAGTAAAAGCGATGCCATAATACATATTTTATTGTGAGAAACATGCGTACTCTTCAGATGTAACTTTGATTTAATATCTGTTTTGGCACTGTATGTTACTGAGCTGGATTTTCATACAGTTACCAATAGCTGTGATAGCTGAATCCTTAAACTACTGACACTTTCTCTGTGTAACAGCACAGGCAAGAACACACTGGCTTTTGATTATTAATTTAGGAAGAAAGAGACAGATTCAGCATGTATAACAACACTAGGAAGAGCAGCAGTGTGGCTCCAAAAGGGATCCTAATGTAGATGGACAGAGGTTTCAATTTAAGATGACTGCAACACGACTGCTATTTTACAATAATGCTGGAACCTCCTCCTACGTCACCGTAATGCCACAGTGAATTTGCTCGTTATTTATGTGAAAACAATTGCAATACAGGCAATAATGAACATCCACCAGCAGAAGAACAGACAGTAATTTTACCCAGACAGCCTGCTGATGCACTAGGTCCAACCGACCTACGCTTGCACGTGTACATGCTGACACCCATTCTTGAGGACGTGTTCTCTTTTCACCTCCCTAAACCAGATGGCCCGAGGAAATACCATTCCTTTTTCAGGGACGAGGTCAAAACAAAGCAAGGGGATTCACTCCATCATGGGATGCGGCCATCACAGCTAGCTTTTAAGCACCCTTCTACTACACAGAAACCGAAGAAGTGAATTGGCACGGCAGTTCCCTGCACAGCACAACAGAAAAACTGGCAATGCTCTCAGGTCTATGTCATAAGGCCCTACAGTGAGTAACACAGAGCTGAAGTCCTCAACTGTGACCCTTAACTGTGCTTGAACACAAGACAAATACTGATGGACCCAGCATGCTGAGCACCAAAATACATCTGGGCAGGCCCCAAAACCGGCTTTCAGAAATTGTGAAACTTTTATTCCATAGTCTCTCTATGGCAAAAAGGTTTTTCAGAGGTCGGGAATTAAACACTACTGAGTATTCTGACAGATCTCACTACAATCTTTTTCAATTACCTTTCTCTTGTGGATCTCGTCTGAATTTTTGTGTTTTTCTGTCTTGTAGCATCTCCTTCTTGGGTTGCCCGTCTGTAAAATGAAAGGCATTGTCAGTTGATGGTGCTGCTGTTGCCTTAAAACGCGCTGTACGTTAGCTACATGTGCACGCCAAGTAAGAATGGGCAGGATCCAAGTCTTGCTTCCCTGTGATGAACCTAGACAAAACTCAGTGTGCTGAACGGAAGCAAAATTGTGCTTACCCGAGGAGATAAAATCAGAAACCCCTCAAGCTAGAAATTTCAGATGGACCTCAACCCAACCTAAAGGAATATTAAGCAATTGTTTGAGTGAAGTCCAGAAAGTTTGGATCTTGAACATGGTTTCAAATGCGTTTGTGGGGTTAAGCACAGGTGTTCATTATCGTCTGGAGTTCTTAACAGTTTACATGTTGCCAACCCAACAATTTCTCAGAGCAGGCTGACACGCTGGTCCATCCCATGGAGAATGTGGCCCTTCTGCCAGGGTTCCACAAAGTCCCCTGCTTTGCTCTTCCTTTCCAGCCTCAGCCAGTGAGTGGCTGACAGCACTGAGGACCATAGACGCTCTTGCTTCTTTTCCATCTCCTGCGGAGACAAGCTTGGAGGAATGTTATTCTGTTCAGATAAGCAGAAATAACGTGTTTCCCACTTTTGCACTAGGGAGATACTACCTGGCACAGGAGACTGAAGGCCCCTCTAGGATAGCCAGAGGGAGTCGCTGCCCATCTTTGAACCTGTTTGCCACCAAGCATTCTGCCTTCCCTCACCCTGCCTCTTCTGGCTATTTTTTAAAACGCTGCCCCTTTGTTAGTTTTAAAACCATACCCTGTATTCGCCCTAAGAAAAAGGATCTGACATCAAACAAATTAGTCTGCAGCTACAGACTTAGTACATTAAAATATCAATGGATATTCGAACTTCAAAAACAGAATTCCAGAATAACCTCGTATCTGATTCCCAGAAGGGTTAACTGGTAAAAATTGTATCTCTATGAGTTACTAAAATTTTCACCAGCTCAAGATGTATCTTCAATACATTCACACTTACTCTAGGTTAGTTGATTTAACTTTTAGTACGGTGGATGAGTAATAAGGATTTAAACTATATGGTTTTCAAACTGGAAAAATAATTAACTTAGTTATCCAACTAGTTTTCACTTTGAACTATGTAACATTGCAATATTTAATTTATTACTACAGCAATCAGTACTTTGTACTGCAAATAAAATAAAAGTGTGGACAACCAACTCAAACTTATTTGTATTTTCTTTCCATTCTTTCAGCAGATTAACAGAACTGTATAAATTGATACAGTTCATACTTCTTTGACTGATCTTTAAGACTGAGGAAAGGGAGGTGCGTATTTATAATGTAAATGTGGAGGGGAAAAAAAAAGCTTTTGGAAATTAGGATCTCTTCACAGATCCTGACCTGACTTATACAGTTGCTGAAATTAGGCCTTTATAGACATAGAATATTGTGGTTGTAAAATGAACTTCTGAGAAGATATCAAAATTCAAGCATGTATATCAAAAAGAATGAATCATGGATTTCTTTCAGAATGGAATTCATTGGCCTGTTGTATTAAAATGCAATCTGGTAATATACATACAGGACAGGGAGATAATAGATGGCACCTACAGTAATTATTGAAAAATCTCAGTGAAATAAGCATATTTTAATATTGGAGCAGCACATTTCTAATTTAATATTACTTTCTTAATATCCTTGACTAAATATTACAGACTGTAATTTAGACATCCTCAAATATTTGCTTGTAATACAAACAACAGACTACATACATTGGAGAAACTGAATCAGTTCAAGATATTTTTGATTAAAAACACAACTGTTAATCTAGTGTTTCCCATGGCTGCAAAGCAGATGTTTTAAATAAGGTAATTAAAGTACATATGAGAAGAAACATTTTGGCAATAGGAACTTTGTAAATGCTGCTAGTAGGTACCACTATGCATACATTTCCAAGTTAAGCAACAATCAATGCACTGCCAAACGCTGTATCGTATGAAGTGAAGGAGCCCCATGGTCCATCTTGTCTCTGTGATGAATGTTTGTATGTACAGAAACAGAGAAGTAAGAGCCAACAACCCCAGAGCAGCATTCATTCAACATTAAAGCACAATTCTACTCTAAATGGAATGCCTTTTTATTTAACTGAGCTACTACCTGTGTGAATTCATAGACGTGGTTGATTTCCCTAGTAACTAAAATAAATGGTTATTCTTTTTAAGTCCTGCTAGCACTGCAAAGCTAATAGAGTCCTAGAAAAGTGAGCTGGTTTCAGTTTTGGCTTACCAGCATTGGCATAAACTGAGCTCTCGCTGCAAAATCTTCATGACTGATGAGGCATACGCCAGAAAAGGCATAGCTTCGGCTTTCAGACTACAGACAAAGCTTCCAAAGATTTGCTAACATCTTTTCTTCTCTTTTCTTTTGTTTCTGACAATTAAACATATTTAATACAAAGTCACTGTGAGCGACATATATGCAAACACATACCATTTTTATACCATATAAAGGCAGAATCACAGTTGGAGATGAAGCACTGAAACATAAAAATAGCAATTCCAGAATTAAGACTACTCTCACTGCTGATATAGTCCCTTCTCACAGTCTATGTATTTTAGCAAGTACTCTCCACCCCCTCATTACTGATGACATTTCTGACACGACATGAACTACCAAAGCTTGGTTTCACAATTCTGCTCTCTCTCCGCTATCTCCAATAGCATTTTTAGGATTTAATTGACCTAAAAATGGCTAGGATCCACACCTTCTGCATGTTACTGAAAATGCAAAAAAAAAGGTTCCACTAAAAATAGTACTTATGGAGAAACTAGGATTAAAGAGATACAAGGCAAAATAGGGAAATACTGCCTCCACTGAACTCGGAAGCATAATTCTTATCAACTTTATGAAGCCAGGATTGCATCCCTTTTCTTAATGCCACTGTAGCAATTTCTTAGCTGGCTTATGAGTGTGGAAACCCAACATTTCCTTCACATTTTACAGCTAGGACTGCCAGCGCTTGGCATTCTTTGGACATTAGATATCATCTCACATTCTTCCAGTCTGAAGAGCTGAGCAAACGTAACAGCACTCCCTTATTGTTAATTTCTCTCAGTCCTGTCAGCTTGCTAATATTGCATTGCATTGGATTTATGCAACAGATTAAGGACATATTTTCAGCCTGGAAGAAAATGAACAATTTTCAAGTTGGTGACAAGCTGAAGAACTCTTGAGAAACTTGACCTCAAATGTTATATATTACACGTTAAATCAGCTGCAACAACATTTTTTTTTAGGAAACTAACATATACTTTAAGAAAAGGCATAGTAACATTCATTGCTCATGTACAATACATCTGAAGCAATTCAGCATTCACAAGAATCACCTGTTAAACAAAAGTGCCAGGGAGAGAAGCCCTACTTAGCATGCTGCACTGTAACAGCAGAGGATAATTCAACAGTGAGAAAATAGAAGTTAGATAAAAACTTCCTCTATGAGACTAAACAAATACAATAGCTCTAGCAGTCGTGAGTTAGAAGTCAGTAAACAACAATATTTCAGACTGTATGAGAAGCACTAAGGTTAAGTTGTTGAGTGATGCATACATGATCTGCTCTGTCTTCTCCGTTATGACAATAGCAGGACCTTTTCTCCCGCAGAGCCCTCCTCTTTGCACCCTGGCTTATCCGTGGATGGGAAGATTAGAGACACTGTCCCCAGCTGGTTTACTGTTTGATTCAAGACAAAGCAACAGAAGCAAAGATTTTATTCGACTTGGGTACACATACAGTAGAACGTAGATCTAAGCAGCATGTGTTGGCACGTTCATGGTAGCAGGATCCTGCTGGCATACCTAAGTAAGAGCTCCCAGGGCGCTGCGGGATTTCTGCTCTTGTACTTAGCATGTCAAGACAGGCTATACTCACATCCACTTTTTTTCTGGGTAGGCTTATCCAGCATCACAGCAACTTCTTGTCCTGTACCAATTAGTAGAGAAAGTGACCTCATCACTGTTGGCATACAAACCTGTGCCAGACAGTGTTGAAATTACTTTTTGGTTTTTGTTGGTTTGTTTTTGTGGGTTCTTTCCCTACAAAGACATCCCCCCAGAGAACATTTCCTAATGTAAATACAGTTGTCATGGCATAATAATTAGCTGTGTTATGCAGTTAGCGGTTACAACATGTAAAACTGAGCAATGTGAAATCGACAGCAATGCCATACTTCAAGATAAATCTAATAGATGCTTTCTGCAGTTTGAGGTGAAGAATGTAAACATTTTAACATAAAATTGTTTAAATATGTATTCCATGCGACTTTAATGGTTTGATAAATTTCCTATTTCTAACAGGCACATAGCAAAAGATCTCCTACACCTCTGTGTGTTAAGTCCTGTACAATTAAGAGGATTTTACTCCATGTACCCCACAACTTTTTTGTGTTGGAAAACCTGGACTTAAAAAATTCCTATCCTCAAAATTTTTGATGTACCCTGCAGCCAGATCATAACACGTGGCATATCTGAAGTCCTAAAATTCACAGCTTTAAAATCTCTCTGAATGTAATAATTAGATGCCTGCTACAATGTTTTGCACATGAATTACTTTTAAACCACTGTGAGATTCAAACAAGAATTTGACAGGGAAAAAAGGTAGCAACTCTTATGTAATTTAGGAATGTCAAAAATATAAATTGTTGCCTTTTTTCTTTTTAGATTTGAGACATAAGAATGGATTATATCTGCACTATTTTCTACTTTGTTTACGATTTTTGTCATTCAAATGAAGACAGGGCAAGAAGAATGAAAATCCATTCTTATTGTTCAATGTAAACTATTTGCATGGTAGTCTTAAAAACGAAATTAATAGAAAAAATATATTTTAAAAGTGCAATTCTAATAATGAGAATTGGAACCTTAATGGAAAAAGTCATATAAAATTAACTAATGTATATGTAGTTCTAGTACAATTATTTCATTCTCCATGCTGCAATATCTGAGAGCAACTAAAATACGATGACCTTGAAGTTCTCAAAATAATGACTAGGATTTCTACCTTTCCTCTCCATTGTTACAGTCAGTGTCATTACAATTAATTTACCTGGTAACGTTTTCCAGTCTAGTTATAATTCTTGTCAGTTCTAGTTATAATTCTTGTCACAGAAATGAAGAATTTGAAACCCTTTACGGATCGTTTTTAACATTCTGCATTTGGTTTCGCTGGCAATTCCACCTCCACATTCATCTACAGGCAGTGTCTCATGAATACATATGTAAAGGTTCACTGAGCCAACCAAATGAAATATGGAATATTAACAAGGTGAAACTTCTTCCTCCTTGCTGAATGGCATGTTACCATGTATCACTAGTAGACATACCAATTCTTATAAATCATGCTGTGACATGCATAAGAAAGAAGATGGAAAACTGTAGAAAACTAAAAAAACAAATAAAAAATAAATCATTGGTGTGCTTTTAACGTAATGTTGAGTCATTCTTAGATGCCTACAAGTGCAATTAGACCGTGATATGTACATACATCTCACTAGCCATTTAAGAGATTATCTTGATGCACTATATTTCAACAGCAGAATGATGTACTCCAGATAACTTTGCATCCCAAAATGGCACAGGCTCTGAAGTCCACAAATTCTAGAGATAATTGTGATCTCTGCATATTGCTTTATATACCCCAAGTTTTAGGTTTGAGCCTCACAATGAGCAGAGTTACCTGGCAGCACTAAGAAAACCTGGTAGAACATTCCTCAGTGACGTATGGATGATCTGCCAACATCTCAGCCATGGTGCCAGGTAGTTAGTAGGGAATCAGGTCTTGTACTCTTACAGCATTTGGGAAGCCTTGCATCTGAAAATGACAGATATCAGCATCATCATTTTCTTGTTAAGTCTGTCAATATATTTGAGAAATTCAGATCCTTGACAAAAATCGGTAACAAGATCAATAAATTAAGGACTTGTCTACCCTATACAGCACAGAGGTCCTAGATACTGTTTCCATGCTGCTATCTACCCACTGGTACAACACAGAGCAGAACGAATACACCAGATTTCTCTTATCAGACTAGAAGGCTTTTATTATCTTAAATGCAGGGATGTACTGCTGTGAAAATATAATTTCCAGCTCTGGAAGGAATTCACATGATGATAGATCAAAACTACGACCCCCATTTTATCCTATGGTACGGTCTTACTCGTAATTCCACCATAAAACCATCATTCCATGAATTTTGCCATAGAAAGGTCAGCAAACTCACCATGTTAGTCACAGAGACTGTTAAGATTTCTTGAAGTGACTTTTCCTTCAAGTATTATGAAGTTTCAAAAAAACATGGAGCACGAAGGAAATGCCCAAAAGCATAAGGATTTTGCATGCTTCATTCAGCCTCAAAAGCCACACCACCCTGGGAGAGACCCCCAAACAGGAACTGGACTGTTCTTCCTCGTACCAGCCTGCAGCTGTGCTCCTGCTCACAGCACTTTGCGCAAGTGCTCGTGGTGGCAGCAGTCACAATCCAGCAGGCAGGAGGGACCACCCTGCACACCCTCACCACGTCACAAAGCTTGGAAACAGCTGTCAACATGGCAGGGGCTAGAGGAGAAGGCTCCCAGTCTTCTACATCGCCAGTGAATTTGCACGAGCACTGTATCCTTCAGCTAAACCTCTCCTTGCAAAGAAGTCTCTTGCATGACAGAGGTGCTCTGTGTCCCTTTTTTTTTTCTTGTGATATGTAAGGTCTACTTCTCTTGAAGCACAGAATTAAGAATAGACTGCAATGAAATATCACAAGCGAGTTCCCATCCCTTTTCCCTCCAACACACACTAATTAGGTATGAGACACAAAGCAAACACAAGCACTAAAACACTGAGAAATGCAAAACGTAGGCAGACCGTGCCACCCGTGTGCATCTGCTCTAAATACAAATTTAACTGCCCGAGGACAAATTCCCTTAAGAGGACTTCTGCTTAACTCTCCATGCAGAGTGGTCAACACTCAGGTAAACAGGCAGCCAGTCAGCAGTTAGTTTTCTTCCCTTTGTTTAATGTGTGGCCTCAGGCTTCCTTTACTAAGCATTATTCTGCTCTGAATATAGATTCTAAATGTCAGGAGTGATTCATGTACATTTACTCATTTAAACAAACAAGGAATTGCATATTGACGCCTGGGAAAAAACCCACACAAGTGTCCCTCATAATTTTAGCTCATGATTTTTAAAATGGGAATCTTCCCTGTCAACTCAGTTGCTTCAGGAGGTTTTCTCCTATTTTAATATAACAAAGAAGTTACCTATGTCTTTTGTCTGTAAGAGAGGGACTTTTTTAACCTTGCTCATTTTCTGCTTCATTGGTAACTCCAGTATAAGGGATCTATGCAACTGCATAATACTTTGCCAACATGCATGTGGGTCCTAAAACCCACACAATTCTGCTATTCCAAAATTTCATAGACTCCTTTTAGTGTCTTCCCACCATCCCTCTTTACAGTGGTGCAAAATGAAATGACACAGAGCATGTAAGAATTCAATCAAACAAAAAAGCATAATTTTTATCACAAACTAGATTTAACAGATGTTCGCGAATGTTTCAATGTTTTTATTTTTCTACTTCAAATGCTCTTGTTTTTATGTCCAATTTGAGACATAGCTTCAGTGCTATCCGAGTCAGAGAAGCATTTGCAGTATCTCTGCTGCGTTATGAACTTTTATTTTGTATGTATGCAGATCCATCCATCCAGGCATCTACACAACTAAAGTAACTAATGTTTGTCATTTTTCATTCTATCAGAGGTTCATGACTTATTCAAAGCTATTTTACAAAAATATTTTCTACTTCTAGTCCTACTAGACTGATAACTGCAGAAGGTAAAGAAAACAACATTAATTTAACTTTTTTCTAGCAGAAATAACGTATTTTGTTGGACTACTAAGAAAAAAATAGACTTACTGATATATGAGATTCACATGTTATTCTATTTTTCTTCTTGGCAAGGATAGAATACGGAATCATAAGCCGGGAAGTTTACCTTTCTTTTCCATTCCTACATATTATCTTTGTAGTTTAAACAACAGTACAGTGTTTGAAAAAATACAGCAGAGTAGTTGTGGTAGATAGTATTGCATCTGGGCACTATCCCTTTTCAAGAAGTGCCAGCTACATGACTGAATTTGGATCTACTTTGGGGAGAAGTCAGGATATTTCCAACACTATTGGTTTTCAACTTAGTTATTTTTCTCTCCGTTTGTTTATAAAAGCATGTAGATTTATGAGAAGAAAAAGCTGTTCTGAATGTGATGTGTTTATAATCAACAAGACGGTCTACAGTGACTTGGACTTTCAGACATTTGGATTGAATTGCAGCTGTGTCTCAGCACAGCAACTGATTATCACAAAAATAATTCCACCTTCATCTGAAGTCTATCAGACCAGACAATTCAAAATGTTTTTAAAAGCTAGGCTATTTTAACTACTTTGTAAAATGCCAGTCTACCAGATGAAGAAAGGAAACCCTAGCAAGAAAATAATGGGATTATGATGGAATCTTAAACGATGAAGGCGTCTTCATAGAAAAAAAAAACCCTCTTGTGGGAATGTATATTATACGTTTCACAGAAAAAAAAATTGCATGTCTGTGTGCACACGTGTACCTGTCTATGTTCAACGAGGCCAAGTGCCAGGTCCTGCACTTGGGTCACAACAACCCCATGCAGCGCTACAGGCTTGGGGAAGAGTGGCTGGAAAGCTGCCTGGTAGAAAAGGACCTGGGGGTGTTGGTTGACAGTTGACTAAATATGAGCCAGCAGTGTGCCCAGGTGGCCAAGAAGGCCACCAGCATCCTGGCTTGTACCAGGAATAGTGCAGTGAGCAGGACCAGGGAAACGACCGTCCATCCCTCTGCACTCAGCACTGGTGAGGCCCCACCTTGAATGCTGTGTTCAGTTTTGGGCCCCTCACTACAAGAAAGACATTGAGGGGCTGCAGCACGTCCAGAGAAGGGCAATGAAGCTGGTGAGGGGTCTGGAGCACAAGCCTTATGAGGAGCGGCTGAGGGAACTGGGGTTGTTTAGACTGGAGAAAAGGAGGCTGAGGAGAGACCTCGCTCTCTACAATTGCCTGAAAGGAGGTTGTAGAGAGGTGGGGGTCAATCTCTTCTCCCAAGTAACAAGACAAGAGCAAATGGCCTCAAGTTGCGCCAGGGGAGGTTTAGATTGGACATTAGGAAAAATTTCTTCACCAAAAGTGTTATCAAGCATTGGAACAGGCTTCCCAGGGAAGTGGTGGAACCGCCATCCCTGGAGGTATTTAAAAGATGGGTAGACGTGGTGCTGAGGGACATGGTTTAGTGGTGGTTTTGGTAGTGTTAGGTTAATGGTTGGACTTGATGATCTTAAAGGTCTCTTCCAATCCAGATGATTCTATGTATAGCATAATAGTTGAAGGTTTTTCATTTGAGAAAGTTATTTCAGCAAAACTTTTTTTTTTTCATGTTCATATAGGTTTTGTGGAAGTTCCTATGGAAAAAATATAAAAGAGCAAAAGAAGCAGTTCTGCTAACACCTGAATTAATGAAGCCTGCTTTCTTATGAGTTTAGTCTGCTGGTTGCTTGTGTCAAAGAAGGTCTGGCTAACATCTTTCCAACTGTTAAAGAATAAAAAGGTATCTCTCTAAGAAATGTGTGGTGGTGGTTGTTTAATCCAAAAAGGCATGAGCTGCAACTTCTCTTTTAGCTAGCGCATTTCTGAGTGGGAACAACGACTCTCCTCTACTCAACAGTCATTGTATCCTTTATCAAACCTGCCTGAAAGCAGCTAACAGTTTCCAAAGCTATCAGCTGGCAGAGGGTGAAAGAACGGCTGGTGGCACAAGGACAGGGTCACACCAACAGCCAGACTCCTTCCCTTCCTCCATCTCCCCTGTCCTCCCTTCCCTTCCTCCATCTCCCCTGCCATTTCTCATGTGATTGCAAAGGTCTAGTTTCCCTCGGAAACCATGCTAAAAAGTCTGTCAAAACATAAATATCAAGATTTATCCTTCCCTTGTGGAAAGTGCTTAGCTGTATGGCTTAATGAACTGCTAGAAGGCAGCCGGGTGGTGTTATTTTCTGTTTCGCAGAAGAAAGAATAAACATCACAATCACCTTTCCCCCCCCCCCCGCCGCCCGCAGCGCCGC
>VYXH01001759.1:375691-414405 GCA_013397275.1 Burhinus bistriatus
CCCTACCAGCAACTCCAGAGTGAGAAAATGCATGAAAAGAAGTTCATTTAATGGCAAGAGACATCATTATGATCAAGGGAAAATAAAGCTTTAGAGTTACAATCCAAGGAGGAACATTTTCCCTTCTTCTTAACACTATCGCTGTGCCCATGCTGGAAACTAAACACTGCCCGGGCAGGGGCTTGGGCTGAGACCCTGGTACAAAATCACCTCTTCTGTTACACCGGGGCAATGCCCACGGTCTGATTTTAGCCCCTACCAATTAGTGCTTTCCAAAACAGTTCCTGAGCACAAGTCAGGCATTAGCAGAGCCCAGGGACCGTTCCCCTTGGGCAGCCTCAACGCAGCCGTCCTGTTTGAGAGGTTAAGAGAGCTCAGCTCCATGAACTTGTGTGATAGCATGTCTTTTGGCTTCTGGGGGCAAAATAGCCTGAATTAATTTTTTTAAGAAGCATGGATGCAGATTGCAAGTTCAGCTCCTAAGGCTGCAGAGATGCCATAACTAATATGCTGTCAGAAAGACCTTCTACCACAGGTCAAGTAAAGCAATTTGTGCTCTACTGAATTTGTTTTCGGAAGGCTATTTTAAGCAATAGATGCATTTTTAAGATTTCAAGCTCTCCTTCTGAAAAAAAAAACCAAACCCACCCTGTGTCAATCAGGCACATGTAAGAAAACTAGTTGGTTTGAAACTCGTACTTATTTGAAACATGTGAATCTTACGTAGCTTCTTTGGTCTTGGCTTCGGTCAAAATTTCAAATGGTAGTTTCCCTTCATCAAGGTTCTTTGTATTCATTTATTGTGAAATGTGTTTAACTTCATACCATTTAAAAACAGAATTAGTGCATTTCATGGTTTTTAAGTAGCCACATGTAAAATTTGTAATTTTTTGGAGTAGCACAGGTACGTCAGTTCCCCCTAGACAGTTACGGAGCTTATTTCAGCAGAGTTGGCATCTATTTTGGGTAGGATTACAGATTAGTTGGAGGGTCTTAATTTCAAGTAGAATCTAACAATAGCAGCTCATATTTTAAAATGCAGCTGGTGGGGATTACTTCACACAGACTCAGAGATGATATATCAATTCCTGACCATTCCAATCCTGGATAAAGCAGGTGATAAAAATAAAGCCCACTAGCAACCCATGCAACTAGACATGATTCTAGTACAAACTGCACCTCAACAGAGAAGGCTGAGCCAAAAGTCAGACTCTGCAAAGCAGGAAGAGTTTGTTGCTAGGACCTAAACAGGGCTTCAGAACTTGATTCCAGTCTAAGAGATTTTACATAGACCAGATCATTAAATTAATGATCACCAGAGAGGAATGAATAGAATTACAGATTCTGAACATAATCTATTTTATTTGCGGTTGTTGTTGGGGTTTTTGGTGAGTTTATTGCTCATTTTTTGGGGTTTTGTTTTTGTTTTGTTGTTGTTTTTAGTGTATTTGAGAGCTCGCATATACCAACATGGGGGGAAACCCACTATGGAAACCCTGCTAGCGCAGTTATTATCAAGGAATCCTCAGAATCAGGTACAGATGCAAAGAGCCCCACAGAGTGAATAATAAAGGAAATGTAGCAATTGAAATTAGTTCCCCAAATTTCCATTTTTAGCTGCAAAATACAGCAATTTAGTATCAGTGGACATCACCAATAGTATTTTGCCTATTATTTCTGAAAAGAAGGGAAAGGGATGGGAAACAATCAGATACATTCATCCTGATCTATTTCCTGCGGTTCAAATAGGCATGGTTAATTAGTTGTGTGTATGTCTACAATCACTCTTAAACAATTTACAGAAAGATTCTCTGTGGGACATAATACAACATTTCTGTTGACCAATATTATTAGGATTATACAGCTATTAAAATTAAATTTTACAAGAAGCTTTGTATGTGTGCTCTGCAGGGAAATTTCAAGAAAATATATGGCCACAGCTAACTCAGATAATGCCAATTAAGGGAAAGCTTAAAATGCATTTCTCTCTCACATTAAAAACCAAAACCAAAATTGTCCAACTCAAACTCCTGGATTTAAGTGCCAATTGTCTAAACACTGTGGCCAGTAATAAAAAGACTAGGTTCTAAAAAGGAAGCGGTAGTACTATGAGATAAAAAAGAAATTAAGAAGTGGTAGATGTTTGGATACGGTACCATTTGACTTCAATATTAAGACACTGAAAAGGAACAGATTAGTGCTGAAATAAGAGAAATAATTTCAGGAAGTTTTTTACTTGACTTGATTTACCAGGAATATTACAGAAGCTCAGAATAGGTGTCAGGAATTTAGTGGAAATGCATCTTATTCATCTATGCCCACACATGTCCTGGTTTCACAAACCAATTGTTCAGATGTAAGTGACTTAAACACATACTCCAATGCCTTGGTCATTTCTCAAATAGACTAGCCAAAAATTTGGATCCATATAAGCTTTGATTTTGCAACAGTATACCATAGCAAATGTAGCAAATGACCCTTCTGGCATCACAAAGCTCCGCTGGCTTCAAATAGAATCACGTTAGTTTGAGCATTCCCTTCTGCAAACAAGTATTTAAAGATACGGGAGAATCCTTTTAGCTAAGAGCTCTAAAATTAACTATCAAACAGAACTTCAACACACTCAGATCTTAGACTGATCAAGAAACTATGTTTGGATCTCTATTTACATCAGTTCTTTAACTACTGCCTCTCTTGTTCTTGTCCTGTACTCAAACTACAATTTTCTTCTGCTGAATAGCATGCTGAAATGTGCAGAAAGGCCAAATTTGTTTCAATGTAATTCAATAAAAAAGCTGTTACTATGCGTTAAGCAACCAATATTAATCCTCTTTTAATTCTTTTAATGTACTGTTCTTTGATTAAGGATTTTTTTGTTGTACTTCAACATTAAATTCTACCCATCTGTTCAAAAGAGTAGTGTCATTCTTCAGTGACATGAATAAACTGAGAAGGATTTGCTCTGGAGGTGTCTTTTTTGGGGTTGCTATTGTTATCTAATGCTTTCATCACAACAACTGTATATGGCAATTTGCAATAGATAAAAGAATGGCACTGATTGAACTCTAATGGATAATGCCTGAATTTGCTGGAATGAGACAGATAGCCTGGTCTGTTTCCCAGAAAAATTCTTCCATTAGTGATATTGTGATAATTTCCATAATTATAAGGAATTCATTTTGCTAAGGCAGTAAAATTGCACCCCCGGAGTTTTATTTACTGTCCAGTCTAATTTTGTTATTTCAGTCTAACACATTTATGTTCCAAGTGTAATAGTGTTTTTGAATTCATGCCCAGCCTACATTATAAAAATTTGTATAACAGGAGGGCTTTCTTTTAATATCTAGTATCTTCTAAAAGGAGAAATATAGCTCTGGCATTTTACTTCGCTAATCATATGTTACTAAATCATAAAAAGAAAACTTGAGAGATTAATGTGATCTGGCTAATAGAAAATGATTGTGCAGATATGACAGAGTGGCCTTACCACCTACTACCTTAATTGAAAAATCAAGATAAAGAAGAATAATGACAGTTCTCCGTAAGTCTAGTTGGATATCTAAGAACTGTACAAGGAAAAAAAAAAATCTATCACGAAATAAAAAGGGCACAGAAGAAATTAATTTCAGAGTTTTGACAACAGTTGTATCATGATCAATTTCAAGAATACTACTTTATCAGCTTCTTAATTACTTACACTAAATACTGCTCAACTCACATATACATATGGATAAACCGAACCAACAAAGCATTTACCCTCTTAGCTCCAGGTCACACAGTACTTCAGTGGGACTTTTTCTTTGTTACTTTCAGTCTCCCAGCGGAAATTGAAACTTTCAATAGAACAATATGAAAACATCAAAATCAATCATCAACACATGTTTAGTAACATTTTAATAGCTAGCATATATGAATAAATAGAAACATCAGACTGGCTAAAGAGAGTTTTTAAACAAAAAAAATTGTTTTCATAGTAGCTCAGACATTAATTTGAAGGATACAAACATGTTTCATATAGAAGTATGGGCATGTTATCCTAGCCATTCCTTTAGAGTTAAATCGTTTTAGACATTAAATGTATTTAATATATTCATAACACTTACATAGAATGTATGTCCATGGATTACAGGACTCAGTAATTTTAGCCTCAAATTCTTCCTTTGAATTAAGCGAGTTCTATGCATCATCTTCCCTTATGTACCGTACTGGAACGAAGTTGATAACATGGCACTCATGAACACTAAAGCAAACTGGTGAAAGCACCCCACCTCTACGCCCCTCCAGCCATGTTTTGTAACCTCGCTATAAACTTCTTATTCTGCTTGGGTTAAAATGCAATTCGAAGATGAACCAGTACACTAGAATTAGCTTTTCTCCTAAAATCAGAGCCTCCTCGCTGACACTGTATGATTTAGCTGGCCTTTTTGGATGGAAATACTAATGTCCCAACCTCAACCTCTCCTCGTGGACTAAATATCACTCTTCTCCCTCTCACCTCTAAGTTCATTGTTTACAGAAACTGCCTGAGGTCCCTTTCCCTCAACACCAACCGAACTCCAGCTGTTAACAGAAACTCCTCTTGACAGTCTGCAGTGACCTTCTCCTTTCCAGTTTCTGATCCATTACTAGATTTTCATACCCTCTGACCTGTCAGTCACCCTTAACATTTTTCTATGTTATTTATACTTCTTTTCGTTCTTTCTTTTACTAGCCTGACTTCTCTCACCCCACCTTTTGCTTATTTTCTGTGGGTGACCCTGACTGTTCTTTTAACTCATCCTTTGCAGAACCCGTCTCATTGCCCCTCCAGCTTTCAGTAAGGCATCTCATTAGGCTCAGTCTTTAAGCACTGTTTTTTCTTCTTCACACCTCATGTTTGGGGAATCTCATCTGCCAACCTAAATTCAACTGGCATCGCTACATCAAGGCTTCCAGATTTACCTCTGAACCACAGATGTCTCCAAATAATTTTCTCTATCTTTGGCTTCTGCACATGGATGACTTGCTACCATTGCAAAATTAGCAGAGATCTTATTTCTCATTTACTTTAAAGTGTCATAGACTAATACTGCTAATATGCCACCTTCACCATAACTGTCAAAACTCTCATGATCTGTGCTCCTGACTTCCGTAACATCCCTTTCTTTAGTAAATTAAACATTTTTTTCTGTTGAAATCTTTTCAGAATTCTGCCATTTTCCTTTACATATTAGAATCACAGATTTTTAATAGATAAACCTTAAAGATTGTTATAAATAAATCCATTAATGGCATCTAGAGACAAGCTGAAACCAGGAAAAGTTTTCCTACTGCACTGTTATAAAACAGCTTAAAAAAACCCCCAACAAACCCCAAACCAAAAAAAACAACCACACAACAAAGTAAATACATCTGAATAATTACATGGGTGAGATTCTGAAAACGAGTACCTGCACTGGTACAATACAAATGATTTGGCTGCAGAGCAGCCAGCTCCGATATTGAAAGCAGAGCAAGAGCAGTGCTCTGCTCATGCTAAACTTGATGTACTTAACAGAGCTCAGTGGGGGAATTTCATTGACCAAATCCTATGCTGTATATTCTATTAGGAGCAACCTGTATAAGGAATAAAGTTTCAATTTAGTTGGTTGGGTTTTGTGTGCCTGCAAAGCTGTGAACACCTTTTAAGACCTCATTTCTGTTATACTTACAGGAACCTACCTGATAAGGATAGAACATGTCCTTTCAGGTGCTTGTTGAAAATCCCAACCTAACCTTTAGCGCAGAAAGGCCAGGTGATCAGTGGAAGAGCAAGGGGAGGAGGACATGCTCTTGCATTAATCAACATGAGATAAATCTCAGAACAGAGACAGCTTGTGTTTTTCACACACGAGTCAGCATGTCAAAGACCCACCTCAAACTGCTCGTTCCTGTGCAAACTACAAACTGCTTTCTCTTCACAATGTCCATATCACGACTCCAAAAAGTAAGTCCTTCAAATTGCGCAAGTAAAATACTTTTTACGCTACTTTGCCACATGCAAATTTCAGTACTCGTGGTCAGTTGTTTTCAAAGCAGTCCTATAAACCAGTGATATTAACGAACTATAGGTTATTGGTTGGGGTTTGTTTTTTTTTTTTCCAAAAAAAACAACCTTGAGGGTATTACCCTTGAGGTAATGTCAGAAAAAAAGGTATGTATCTGGATCCAAACAGAATCACCGAATGGTTAAAGTTGGAAGGGACCTTAAAGATCATCTAGTTCCAACCCCCCTGCCATGGACAGGGACACTTCCCACTAGACCAGGTTGCTCCAAGCCCCGTCCAACCCGGCCTTGAACACCTCCAGGGATGGGGCTTCTACAGCTTCTCTGGGCAACCTGTTCCAGTGTCTCACCACCCAATTCACCCCCAAAAATTGTTCTCCTTAAATTTGCTTTAGATGAACAGATAAATAAAAGAACTACTTTTCAGCCTGTGAAAAATTCGTTCACAAACATGTGATATGCTAGAAGTCCTATTACTCTCTGCGGTTCTGTCTGGTCAGGGACACTCCTTCAAGACACAGGCCAGCTGGAGAGAGACTAAAGAAGATCACTGAAAACAATAATAAGTCTAGAAAGTACGATCTGCTTTGAAAAATGAACCTAATGAGATTCCTCAGTCTAGAGAAGCCTGAAGAAGACTTAGTAACAGTTTTCAAATGCATAGAAGTCTGCTGTCAAGAGGAAGAGAAGTGTGTTTTCATGTCCATAAACAAGATGTAATGGCTTCCAATAACAGCAAGGAATATTACATTAGCGCAGTAGTGGCACAGATTGCATCAGTGAAGTCATGGGGTATCCAACACTAGAGGTCATTAAGAACAGGTTAGAGAAACATCTGACAGAAATGACAAGTATAGCTGATCTTGCCTTCAGGTAAGAAGATAACCTAAATAGCCTTGAGAGTATTCTTATTCTACGTTCTATGTTATTTTTATTGTTGTCTTTTTGAGTTTTAAGTATACTCCAGAAAAAGATTCTGAAGCAATTTCACATTTTCTTTTATTCTCTAACAGAAACATCATATTAAGAGCAATCTGTGAGATGCTTATTAAAACACCTGAAAGCAGTTTCATTTTAAGTGTCACATCTTAAAATTTAGGACTGTTTTCTGGACCGTCGCTTGTCTAAACTATTAGCTATTTTGCAACTGATCACCTTAAATACCATTCACACCTCCTGCAATCTGAAAATCACCAAGTTGCAAACATAACTTTTTCAACCTTAAGAAACTAATTACTATTTTAATTAATTGCTATATAAAACCTCCCATCTATACCAGCAATACTGACCCACTCTGTATTCCAAACAAGCTTGCAATTTATCCATTGATTAATTCAAAATATTACTTAAGGTGATCACAACTAGCTGCATATACGTCAAACTATAAATAAAATGACTAAGTGCAACTATATTTAATATATTATATAAAATTATGAATCTATGTACAATAACATAATATATGCAATATATATAGTTTAAAACATGCAAAACAAAGCCAGAAAAAATTTTAAAAATGCAGTAGGGCTAGCAGAAGTTTGGGAAAACTAACCAAATATAATACTTTAATATTGTAATATTCTGCTACTTAAGAAGATAACTGAAGTTTGGGTCAGAATTCACTAACTGATTATGCAGAAATATTTGGAATTTTGATAATGCATTTTCTCTCTGATGTATACATCTAAGACACCAAAAAAAATGTCAAGCATGACTACCATTCAAACATGACACAAAAAAAACCCCCAAACAACAAAAACCTTCTGAAGTATTGTTCTGACAACTTCTCTTTTTATTTATGGATAAAGGAATAGAACCAGGGTTTGGCTCAGCAGCATTTTTTAAAGTAATCAAAGACTGCAGAAGAGGACTAACCATCAACAAAAAATAGAAAATGCTTCTAACAGCTAGAGACATTCATTTTGTTCAACAGAGAAACAAAAGAAAAATCCCAGAAAAATGAATACCAAAGAAACGTTTGGTCAGATTTATGAAAAAACTTTGTAACCTCTACTTTTATTTGGATTATGAAATGGCTAATCAGAGGGCGTAAGGACTTGGAAGAGGCAGCAGGCTCCTACACTGGCATTTTTTCATGCTCATTAATCAGAAGACCAAGACAATGGCCTCGGTAATGGAAGGCTCATGTTCAAGTCCCTGTGTCATGGGATTCAGGGCAATCAGAGGTAAAAAAATCCATTCTGAGGTCAAGCTTAAATGGCATCCCCACAGCACCGAAGAATACGCTACATAGACATCTTCCCAAATGGGAACATGCATTTAGAGCTGACCGTAAAAACTGCAGCATAAAAATATTCATGGAAGCCTTTGTGTCATTTCAGCAAACCCAGATGTAACAATCTCAACTGGTGACACAGCTCCTTCTCCAGCAGCCATCCTTACCTAGCCTGTTCCCAGGGCATGACAGAATTAGGCGCTGCACCTTTTTTTGGTAAATGGCAACATATCAACCATCCTTTATATAAATATTTTTCCTTTTTCATAGAACTTCTTCAGAGAATTCTTGCATGACTTTTATGTTTTCATCAAAATGATGAAATGCTTCTATGAAATAATAGTTGTTTCACAAAGAACATTTTCACATGCTTATACACACTCAACACAAGCAGAATCTTGTGACCAGACTTGAACAAGTTTATGCTCTCAGATGGAAGGGACGCAGAAATGGGCTAAATCTACCTCCTTGCCAAGCACAAATTGACTGAACCTGCAAACGAGGCCAGCTGGCGAACTGACCCTGATGACCGTTGGTATGAACATCCAGGGATCGGTATGTGACGAGAGGACTTGTTTCAGTGCTGAAGGAGCCAACCAATGGCGCCTGTGATCAGTTTGTGCAAACATTTGCACAATGATGTCAATTCTGTTTTAATTCAAGGGGATCATTTTTGATGTTCTAAATGAATCATCAAAGTTGAAATTTGGAAACCAAGCTGGTGGTCCCGAGGAAATGTGTTACTGCCTTGGAGCAGAGAAAACAACTAACTTCATACAAAGTCCAGTTTTCTTCTCACGCAGATGACGTTACCTGTGATCACAAGACAGATCTTTTGAAACATTAATAAACTATCTGAGATGAAGGTGTCTCGAAGACGCCAGCGTCCTCATTAATTCCTGCAGTAAGCACTGAACTTGAAACAACTTCTGTAATAAAACCAATGACCTCAGAGTTCCTTAAACCCAGCTACCCAAATGGGAACTCGGCACGTACTTTTGATCATTCTATGTATCTTGTATATGCATATTGTGGTGTTCTCCACATACTACAGTCTCTGGTCTGAGAGCTGCAACATGCAGCTGTGACCCAACCTGCAAGGCCAGGAAGCCCACCCTGGGTCACCAGGGGATGGACATTACTTGTTGTGGGTGAGGAGGGACTCTCACGAGACCGGTTTCTCAGATAAGCCCAATATAACAAAAGACAGAAAGAGAGAAAGGAGAGAAAAGAGAGAAAAGAGAGAAAAGAGAAAAAAGAGAGAAAATGTGCCCTCAAGTGTACAATTAAAAATTGTGAGCTCAGTTTTCAAAAGACTACCTTACACCCAGTAGCAGGGAAATGACACTACGAATGAAGATTCCAAGAGGTCAGCTTCAAAGATATCAGAGATGAGGCAAAAAGATGCTGACTTAAAAGGAAAAGGGAAGCTGAAACAGTTAGCTTATCCAAAGTATTATTTTTATGATAGCAGAACCATATTTAGCTAATGCATTCACACACGGAATTAATTAAGCTGTATTTAAAGCATTCTATTTATAATTGTTAGTTCTCCATTTCCTGCAAATCAGACTAATGAGGCATGTACTTAATTTTGAAATTATTTTTTAAGAGTTTGCATAAATTGGCATGGCTACATAAAATTTATACTTAGTTGGAAGATCTAGGCTGCTATATGTTGAAAATCGTTTAGCACAGTGATATGGCAGGTGAGGGGGGCAAGCAAGCTTTTACCACCACGTTGCTAATAATACATGCAGATTAAAATAAGTTTTATTTTTATAGTTACATGGTTAACAATCTATCAAAAGCCTGCCCAGACAAAAAGTTACATAAAATTTCAGGGAGAAACCTAGATCCACTTTTTTTCTTTTACTTTACTATGTGCATTACTGCTCCTCATCTCTTGAATCTGTTTTCTTTTAATCACAGCATGTGTGTCCTTGCTTACTTAGAGGTACTAAACCAAACTCTAACCTGAAGCTGTATTATTACAAATAGAACAAAAAATACTATCTGAAAGTAATTACTTTGGAGCATTTCTTGATAAAAATTGATATAGAGAAGACACAGAAAATCTTAAAGACGCAGGTTCCTAGATCACCAAAGTCTGAAGCTCATATCTGCACGGAATATAAACTGGAATCAGTTGCACTAGGTGGCTGTAGGGGATGCCATATTCTGCTCCCACACTTTTGGGGCAACAACATGTGGTTAATGCCTGCAGTTCTGTGAACGAGACGACCGAGTTACAAGGAGCAGAAAGCAGGTGACAATGAGTAAAATCCCTTTTTGCCCATTTCCTACATCCCAGACATTGGGGAGGAAGTCAGTCTTTTTCAAAACTATATGCTTGCTTTCTGTAAGCACAGAAGAAGCAGGAAAGGCTCAGAAGAGGAATTCGAGCCATTATCATTTCCTGCCAGCACATACCTCATATTCAAAGCTGTAGCTAGCCCCTAGCAACCGTTCATATACCTACGTGCAGAAACACAGATTTTCCGGTCTGGTTGTTAAAGTCTGTTAAAGCCTAAAAAGAAGATTAACATTATGCAAAAAGATAGATGAAGGTCAATTAAGTTAAATTCGACTAATGTAGCCTGAACAGTCCAGTTTGCACTGAAAATGTCTGGCTGGTATTTGTAGGCGTATTTGTAAATTACCCACACGATTTTTCACTAATATAATCTTCCTTCCCAGTGACTACTTTAAAGAACTCCAATTCTTTTTTTAATTAAAATTCAGTAAAACCAAACAGCCCAATTTAAAGCTTGTCAATACCATTCGTCCTTTCAGGTAGTGCAGTTTTAGACAACACAGATACATCAGGTGTCGTCAGCCAGAAACCTCAAATTAAGGTAAATTGTTTAAAGATCACAAACGTTTATTTAATTTTAAGGACCCGTATTTACTCACAGAGCACTGTTTCAGCAGATATAAAGTACTTAGCAAGTTCTGAATTGAGGTAAAACACCTTTAAAGGAAACATGGATTTCTTGGAGCTTAGACTGCTTTGCAAAACGACATGAGGCAGTGGAAGCTGATATAGCTAAGGGTAAAAAAGCAGAATTTACAGTTGGCTACCAAAAATGTGCCATCGCAGTGTTTCCTTATTCAGAATGGAAGTTAAAGAAATGGCAACGCCCAGAATATATGAGCATTTAGGGATTTCCAAACTGAACTGCCTGTACTCCTATAACAGTACTGCTGGCAGATCACCAGCTAGCACTGCTGAGAATGCTTTCAGAAATGGCTTCATCTAAGGGGTGCAAATCAAAACCCAAAGTCTGCGAGCACTTTTCCATTAACTTCAGGGGCCTTTAGATCAACAGTAGCATACTGCTTCAGTGGTCTTTAAGAAAAATGAAAAAAGAACCCACAAGAGAGAGGAACCTAAAAGAAGCAGCTGTACTAAAAAGTGAATCTGGGACCTTTATTCACAAAAGAAAGAGACAGAAAGATGGTTCACACCATTTCTTTTTCCAAACTTAAGCTGCGAAGCCCATTGTGATAATTATCTCACTGTCTAGCAGCTGGGCTAGATTCCAAAATGGACTCAAGAATAACATTATCTATTATGTCTCAGTTCTTTCTTTCAAAGTAGTAAAACACACCTGAGAAATTACTCTCCTGTGGGAAGAAGGTATTCAGTCTTGAGGGGCTGTCTCATATGGAAACGCCTTCTAAGGACAGCAGCATCCAGAGTCTATCTGGAGTGCTTCCCTCTGTTACTTGTCTCATACTGGTCCGATAGTGCTGTGCAAAGGCAGCTATCGGAATTACAGTGAGGGGTAGTGCAGCACAACTAGGAGCAAACCAAAACCAGAAGGGTCCAAAGACAGCTTCAAAACCCCTGAGTCAGCCCGCTCTTGTGAGCTGCAGGTTCTGTGCCGTAGCGCTTGATAAAATTAACAGTTTCACCAAATACACTTATACCAGAAAAGCAAACACAAACAGTCCACTTGGTGAGACAGAATTGTATTTTTTCAATCATTCCAAATGTTAGTTAATTGACATCACGAGTTATTTTTCTGTTCTGGAAATGTTCTCCAGAACATTTAAGTGTGGCTACTGCTTTAAGATGGTACCAGTGCACATTCATCACTGAGCTTCTGCTGGTAAGAAACCCATCTAAATAAAGCCATTTTGAGAGAAAACCAGTTCCCACTCATCCAATCATACCGTTTGCGGCAATTGCAGCAATTTTTTGCAAAATTACTTGCAGCAATTTTTACAAACCCTTAATGTTCATATTAAAAGCAAACATTTGGATTAATTTTGACTACTACGTCTACAGAGAAAAGTGCTAAATAATCCTAACACACTATTTTGGGAATGTTTTAAATGCTTTATATTTTAAACATACTTCTGTAAGACTATCATAGAAAATGCAAGTTCACAGCTAAGAAGAATCTGATTAAAGTTGGAATGACTAGATCTCCAATGTAGGGAGTTTGTTAATTTTATAACTATTCTATCATTTCATTGCATTATTATTTAACTCCCCAGTAAATCTTTCCTAGAGTCTTCTTCTGCTTCAGAAAAAAAAAAAAAAATACCCAAAAACCAAACCAAAAAACCCAACCTTCCTAAGAAAGAACTTTAATCTATTTGAAAGCCTGATAATCTGCCAGAATTCTACTGCTAAAGCTACCATTCAGAGTTATATTGAAAAGAGCCGCTGAGTAGAAGAGAATACAGTGGTGAGTAAGTTGAGGCATTTTCCAACTCTTTCTATGTGTTTGTCCACAACTTTCATGAGACTTAAATCTCTGGCAAAAGAGGAACTATCTAGCGGTACTGTACAAATGAGCATACTCTAACTTTTGATATTACAGGCAAGCAATCTTTCTCACATCCTTTTCTATTTTGTTGCTAAAAAAATTTCCAAGGAGTCATTAACACTTGTCAGGGTGGCAAGGTATTACAAGAGGACAGAGAAAACATGCTGTGCGTAGCACAGTCTGTTTCTCACAGGCAGAAATGAGGGTCAGTTGGAGTGAAAAGAACTGTGAGCTCCAAGGAAAGATTTAGGTGAAAGTAAGGCTTTTTATCATTTTCACCCTTCTCTCTACACGCTTTGAGCCTCTGGGGGAGGAAAAAAAAATAAATGTTTGAAGATGCTGTTTCTGAGTCAATTTAATCAACAGCACAGTCCCTGGGAGTTAAAGAACTTACAGGTACCAACTTCAGCTGGATTGATCATATGAGCACAAATTGAAAAAAGACCCACTGCTACGACAAGCAGGTCACATCATTTCCCCCTCAATGAGATGTCAAATGTCACGCCCATCACTGCAGACAAGAAGAAATACGTGCAGATGCAGTATACATGCAATTCACCTTTTCTGGTCTCCAAGAATTAGTTCAGTCCTGATGGCTTCAATCTCAAACACCACATGCCGAGATGACCTGCGCTGCCCACAAGTTTCACAGCCACTGCTGGTTCAGCTGAGACCAGTAAAGGCAAAGAGAAGTACTCAATCTCTTCTCCCTCATCCTTCTTGTTTAGACCTTTCCTTACGTCAAAGAGAAGCAGAAACTCTTTTTATAAAGCAGCATTCCCACTGATGAGTGATAGTTGTTTGGGTAGCTTATTTCACAGCTTATTTAACCGTAGACGTATTTGAGTCATTCCCCTAACACAACTAAATCACCGACAGCTAGATAAATGCCTGAAGCAGCGGGACTAATCACAAAAATACTAATCAGGGACTGCAGCCCAGATCTTATCCACAAGAGGTGTGTGGTACGCGCATTGCCCCAAGGGTCCGGACCCAAGAAGCTGTCTGTCCTGAAAAACCATTCCAGGAGCCAGCAGCATGCACTGGGTCCAGCTGGAGCACATGGCGAACCACTTCATGCTACACATGTTTTTGAAAACAGCGGCACTACACACATGGCAAAATACGGGCTTTTAAATAAATCTGCTTTATAGACAGAAGAAATAATAATGCTAGTTTCTTCCAGCTGTCCACTAAGACAGCTGAGTTCATAAACAAAAAGTTCATAATCTAAGTGTAATAGATTTTGCTTCCTCAGGCAACACAGTGCTATGAAAGTGTTTAAAATGGACTTTTCTCTGTGTAATCAATAAAGCTTTCACAGAAAGATTGGTTTTGTTCCAAAGATTTTTTTAGTTGCTTGCACAGAACTCCCAAACACCAGAAAAGTCTTATCAATTTCTATCTTGTAACTCTATCCCATTTCTATATAACCCCTCCTCAAAGTACACTGAATTTAGAGGTGAAAGATTTATTCAAATCACAAACTAAAAAAAATTTCAACTCGTAGTTTGTAACCCAAATTGACGCTATATATGACTTAAGTTTTACTGACAGAAAAAAAAATATATTTTCTAGTGTATTCCATGATATCTTCATTTTAAAAATGTGTGCAGGGACTATTCTGCAGGTAAAGACTTATAATAATGGCCAATATAAACAGAACTTAAAATATATCCCATAATGACATGCGTATTTTCAAAGAGTACATGTGGAAGTATCAGCTTGTCCCTCTGAGACAAAATGCAAGTTAGCTTCAGTTTCCAGCTTGCATTGGGTGGTTAGAGCACATTTAGCCTGTACCTGACTAAACCAGAAATTCACGGTGCCAGAATGCAACCAAATCACTTTATTCTTAATCTGAAATAATCCCAAGGCAGAGTACAGCAACTGGACAGTGTGTCCAGGTTCAGTAAGATTTTTAACCTCCTAACTACCATTGAGGTGTTCGGGGTTTTTTTTAACTTTACATAGATTTCCATTAAAAACTGGAGGTTTAAATGGTTAACACAACCAAAATTTGCATTCTTATCGCAATAGATAGATTTACAGAGATTCCTCATTTTTGATCTTTACCATAAAATTTTATCATTCACTACAATCACAAGGTAGAATTTTGACTGGGCATACAAAACCTACAATTATAAAAAACGCAGTTTGGGCTTTCGTATACAGTAAAATTGTAATCAATTCAGATGGAAATTTATTACTCCTTCACCCACAACAGTGTTTACCCACTCATTACTGACCATAGACATTGCCACCTGTAACCCAGTGCTTGGGCATACAGCACAGATTTGCCTGTATTTTCCATAAGTTATGCCAATAATTTTTTTCTGCATATACATCAGAATAATTCCTCTGACTTTACATGATTTCCCCAGGTTTCTCTTGCCATAGCAGAGTGCGTGACTGTTCTCCCAGGATCTTTTTATGAAACGGACCCCTTCATATGCAAATCCCTTGCTCGCAGCATGGGAGCTGGAGGAGCCTTGACTTGCTGTTAGCCTTTCCTCGGAAAGATTTTCCCCAGCACAAAGGCTTAAAAGATGAGACAGAAATACAAATTTTGATTAGTGTTACGGGACAAACTTGCTTTTGACTGATTCTGTGAATAATTCGATAAGAGGAAAACTGGCTCTTAACACATGGAAGCATTGACTTGGAGAAACACATGGACAGGCACGCCTTGGCAAATGCCATGAAATAAAAGGAATACCACGCATACAATGCCAATTTAAAGAATGGCACCTCAATATGCTCTGCGAGAAGACGAGAAGCTTAGTGCAGACAGAAGGGTAAAGACGGGGGTTACCTCCTCTCTCCTTTGGTCTTCTTCAGGGTAAAGGATTCAACGAAAGATTCCGGAGAGAAACAAAGCTGTCCCAGCCCCGTGAGTAGGCTTCTTCACCATGGCGGTACCACCTAGGCATGAAATAAGCATCTTTATCATTCAGTACTTTCGGTGCTTTTACTCTAGTCCATACCATTGCAGTGAAGGCCACATCAGTGATCAAAACTCCACTGTGCTACACATCAGCGTACAACAGAAGAAAAGACAGCTCTCAAATCCTCTCTGCTTGCCCATCTTCCTAGTCCACATGCGCTTTCTTCCCCACTAAAATCAAACTGAATACACTGCTATGAGCAGTTTTTGCTCTCAAGAATTCTTTTCCTCTGCTGAAATCATTATGCTAAATTTCACCTCGAGAAAATGGTCCAATAGAGAATTTAGCAGATGTTTTATCCCTCATTCCATAATGCTGGTAACTGCCCTAAAAAGCTGACTTCACTACTTTTATAATGAAAAGTAAGGGAAATTTGAAAGTGCTAGGACTGGTTAATGTGTCAATGTAACGTTTGGCTTTCATCATACGCCAGCCACTTTCTCTAATAGAATTACAGCAACAGAAATACTAAGCATTCATTTTTATATGGTAGTCAGTCTCATTTCAGGAACTGAAAACTGGTCTGAATGTGAAGAAAATACAAGCCCCTATAGGCTCAATCCTGCAAGGTGCTAAGTGCCCAGAACTCTCAGAGAAATCATCTACATCCTGAAATTTTAACCTGTTCTTATTCAAGCAAACTTCTCTTGACTTCTCTTGCAGAAGGAGTTTGCAGAAATGAGGAATAGGGAATGATACGGGCTTGTTTGCCACTCTGAGATAAATTAGGGAGGGAATTTCAAGTCTAACAGCTGTTCTCCACTAACCCCCAAAATGGCCACATATAGGCCATACAAAAATATTCCAAGTGTGGCGTTAGAGTGCCCAAAGGGGAGCTACTCTAGAACTGTCATTCTGGATTATTCTGAAAAACAAGCTTAAGAACTTTGCACACAATGGGAACTGGGGCTGCTCAGTGTGTTTTACAGCTGCATCCCAAACACCATTCACTTTACCCATGGAAGTGGTAAAAGGATGCCAAGAAGGCTATTCAAACAACTAAAGATAACCTGGCTTATATCCCAGTTGCCTAAAAGTAGGGCTGTTTCAGAGATCGGAGAATTCTTTTTTCTTTTTTTTTTTAAAGGTATGAGAATAATTAATTTCAGCACTTACAAGCAAATATTGCGGAGATGGTAGTAGTTTAGATAGATAAAAGTAAACAAAATCAAGAAACATAATCCAAAAGCTCCACATATGGGTGCATCCATTAATTAATTAAATTACACTCCAGATAATGTCCTTCTTTGAGATGAACCATGTTTATCTCATATTTCTGATCGCCTGATATTTTTAACTTCTGTGAGCTTTGATTGTCCTATTATCTTCCCCTGCCTAGCACATATTCTTGACCTCCCACTTTGAACTCAGAGAATCTTAGAAAAGATTTCTTTTTTAGTCTGATCTGTGGAGGAACTAGTAAAATTGTATATAGTCTGCTCTGAGAGGCAATGGGAACTTGAAGAGCTCTGCTCTTTTTTTTTTTTTTCTCCGGGAAGATGTGAAAGTCGGTCAGCCTGGTCATAGAAGAGAAAACAGAAAAGAGACTATCGCATCCTTAGAACTTAGATATTAAGAAGGCAAAATATTTGGTTTGGTGAAAAGATCACTGACTGGAAGATTTAGCAGAAATTGAAACAGGTGGATTTTAATTATTTACATAGGTTGAAACCAAGAGAGTACTTGTATGTACAGCGTATACCATGGCAGGAGTCTGACCTGTTGAGCTGGCTAGATACTCTGGCAATGTAAGTAGTAGTGTCTTATGTGGGTTTCCAAAGACTGCTTCTCCTGACGTAAAAAGGAAACAACCATCAGGCAGGCACATAGCATCTAATATCCAAAAGGAGTTAATTTAGCCTTTCCCCTCCTACTGCAGTGTCGATCCATCGCATTACTGACGTCTGCAGCAGAGTGCATGGCTACGTGTCCATTTGGTAGTGAAAAAGTAAAGTGATCTAGAGTAGTAGTTTCAATTTATTTCAAGTATTGATTTCAAAATCAATTTCAACACTCAGGAGGTGGTACCTGTAGCTAAGACATCTTGATAGCAAATTTTTGCACTCCACCATTGAGTGTCTGCTGTCCCTTCTGTTTCAAATGTCACCATTACTGTGTCTATTTTTCCTGAATTAATAGCAACAGCATCACGTTTTACTGGAATATGTCAGAATGATGAAAATGCCAGCACTCATGGCTATCTGTATTCTCCATGACAACCAAATTACTGCAGATTCATTAAACAACAATGAAAAAAAATACCTTTGGGGTCCTGATCTGCCATGAAAAAGACTGTAACTGATCTACATCAGGTATCTGATTGATGAACTAAGACGCACTAATTCTGTACATATACAGGTGAATGGATAAGGGTTTACCTCGGTTATGCTGAGTGATTTAGCATCCAGCTATTGCATTCCTGAATTTAGCCAGTAACCTTCCCTAGTGCCAGGCCACAGCTTTCCCGGGCAGAGCTCTCTTTTCAGTCAAGAGCACTCGCTAAGCTTATTTCTACGAATTGTCTTTTCACCTAAACTCAACTGTCTTGCAACTTGCCTACTAGGTACCTAACCCAGTTGCACCTTTTTTCCTGGAATGTCTTATCTGATCATCTGCTTTTCAGTTTTCTGCACCTACTTACAACAACCTCCTAATTCCAAACGGTTTCCAGTACTTTGGATGAACAGTTCTCTCTGCTGGGGACCTTTAAATCACACCTGAATTAAGGCATTCAGAATGTATTTTATTTACCATTTTTAAAAACTTTTTTTTTTAATCTGTAACATATTCTCTGCATCTTCCCTGCCACAGAGACTCATTTTGCCTTAGTTTTTCCACTGCCTAATGCATTCTATATGTATTTTAAAAAACACAATTTTTTTACAGTCCAAAAAATTGCAATGGTAGTGAATATTGAACCAAAAGCAAATATTTATGAGAAATGTGGGCCAAGGAACATTCCTACAAAGACAGATATGGTTACTACATGTTAAATCATAAATTGCTCAAGAATCAAATATAAGATGCTTATACTGAAAAAGGACAAATGCTACACTTGATAGTATTAACAGTAACGGCATGTGTCAAACCAGTACAATAATCCTTCTGCTCTGCTCAGCACTGCTCAAGCTTCAACAGCAGGACTGATTGGATTCAGTTTGGGACATGACATTTTAAAAAGACAAATTGAAAACCAAGCAGATGAGAACAACAAAGATGGCAAAAATGGCTTAGAAAATACAAGTCAGAAGGGTTTATGTTTTGCATTCTTTTCATATGTATAAAGAAAATGGACCTTGAGAAATATCCCTAAAAGAAAGATGGAGTGGAAAAAAAGGCCGTTCCCTCCAATACTGAAATTGTTGTGTTTATCGTTCTGTTTAATAATTTGAGTGAAGAAAAGAAAGACAAACAGGCAGAAAAGTGAGGTTATCTTCCCATTTGTTACGACGCAACATCATATAAAGATGTCATAAGTATGGCATGTGAAGAGGTACGCACTAAAGGCAATCCGAATACATGAGTATTTTCATGCGTATGCTGTGGTGGGACCTGTATGTTCTATGGTTGGTAAGTAAGCATCTATTCACTATTTAATTACCTATCCTCGCTATATATCTAAACACAGTGCTGACTAAAAGGCCTTCATTTCCTGAAAGGGCACAATTTCTCTTCTAGTAATTCCAAGCTCTTGTATAATGTTCAACACTATGATTAAAATTTTACAGAACATTAATTTCGTTCCAAAAAAAAAAATAGAAAGCCATTTTTTCTCCTCCTTCCTTTCCCTAGAAACATTTTGCAGAAGAAAAATAAAATGGAAAAAAAAAAAGAAAGGAATCCAATGGTAGTAAAATTAGACCCTGAATGTTTCATCTTGCCAGGTTCCCATCTGGAAAGCCTTCTTAAATCCTGTTTTCATAAAGTCAGAATAGTACTTCTGAGTACATGGACTTGAAATCTTGATTTTAATTAAATATTATATAGCAGATTAGTTCACTGCATCTCTGTTGTGTTCTGTGTAGTCCATATTCAGGAGGACACTTCAGTTTTCTGTGTTAGTGCCGTCTCCTGAGCACTTCACGTTTTACTGTCTCAGCACGTCCTGTAGTCAAGAACCGATAACAGCATGAACAATCAAGGTCAGTCATTCTGGTCAGGATGGAATGGACTCTTCTCTTCTGGCACCATGGGGACCATTTAGCAGATGCTATTAAGTTAGAGAGCTAGTGAGGAATTCAGGCTGTGAGGTCTCCACGGTCCGAATCCCTGCAGGAAAACTAACTGCAGTGGGGAGGAGTGATAACAGCAACAGCTCAGACAGAAGTTGTATTTCTGGAGAAGGTTTAGCATCGAGGGCATTTTCAGAGACTTCAGCTACCAAATTTCATATGTTTCTAGCAAATGTCTGTAAAATGAGATTTTTCAGAGACTAGTGACTTGATAGGCAAATTTCATAAAGATGGAAAAAACTCATCCCAGGCAAAAGATAGTTCTTCCGAACTCATGGCTCTGCTCCACCATACAGAGGATATGAGATAATTTGGATTAAATAGTTGTATGATTTTATTAGCATGGGTAATAAGCATTTTTCCTTAATTTAGTTTCAGAAAATGGCTGAGATATTTTAGCTGAAATAGCAGGAAAAAGATATCTAAAAGAGACACTCTGTATGTGGTGAGGGGAAGGAGGGAAGGTCACGTGCATTTTCAAGCTACAAAAGTACCTGAAAATAAGGTCTTACAGTAAAAAGTGATGGAGAACTGTGACAATAAGAGGCACTATCAAGTCCACCTTTCATATCTATGGAATACCAATTACCTGAGGTAATTATAACCACTTACAACCTTTTCAAACTTAAATGCTGAAAGGAATTAGTCTAAACTGAGTGGAAATCTAACCTCAGGTTTAGAAACATTGGCCCAAAGGTAGCAATATTCACTACTGTTCTTTGGGGAGGGCTTTTTGTTTTGTTTTGTTTTTTAAATATATGGATGCGAGACTAATACATCCATTTTTAAATCCCTTTTTTTTTTTTTTTTTTTGATACTAGACTATCATTTAAATGCTGATTTTCATATTATTTATGTGCGAACTACCACAGAAAAGATCTTTTCAGATCTGGCAAAAGAAACTCTTACCTAATGCTGTACACACATGTCGCCCTCTCCCCACCCAGGTCTCCACACACTGACACTTCTGCGATGCTCCCTCTTTTTCTTCTACTGCCAGAGGGGACAAGAACATTACGGAGTGAAAATGCTCAGAGCAACAACAGTAACAGGTATTTATTGCTTCTGAGGAGTCTACTCCCCCAGCACTAAAGTAAGTGTTTTAAAATAAAGAGATAATAAAATAGGAATACCATGCCATAGATGTGTCATACCTAAACAAAGCAACCACCTGGTAATTCATGTATGTCTGTTCAGTGCTGACACTGTAAACAACTGGATCACGAACGTTTGTATTCATAATATCCAAGAGTAGACAAGTAGCTCTAACGCATGAGAGAGTCTAATGAATAAACGCCTGTCTGCAGGGCCTGAAAATGAGTCCCAAAACATGAAAAGCTTACTTTTTAAGTCATTGGTCATAAAATGTTAAATATATACAGTGAGAAACCTAAAACAAGAAATTGACAATTACTTCGCAAAATATAAAATCTTTCAGGTGCTGCGTAACCTCACATTTGGACAACTTTTGCAATTATTTCACTGCCCTTTTTTGAAGACTGTTGCAAACTTTGCCATGTTTAATGGTTGGAAATCTACTTCTCATTTTCAGACTAGATTTATCTATGGCTAGTTGAAACATATTTGTATGTGTTTTCTACCTCTCTAGCATTCACACTTCTGACACATTTTTAATACGTATATAACATCGTCTGTCAGTCTCTCTTGCGTCTACGCCTGTCAAGCACTTTTCTTCTTCTACTACATGTTTTTCATTCCCTTCTAGGCCCCTCTGCATCTCTCCAGCCCCCATCTTTCTTGAATGGGCGACTTGGACTGTATATTCCTTCCCAAGTAAGATCTCACCAATCCTGTGCAACAGTATGAACATTTTTCTGTTGGAGATACCTTGCTGGACACATTCTACAATCCCATCTGCCTTTTCTTCACTGTTGTGTCTTGTTGGTCTCTGTCCTGGTTTGAGGACACAACAGTCTCTCACAGCCATTCCGACATTTATAGCAGGTCCTTCTCCTTCTCTATTATTTCCTCCAGATCATCTATCCAGTTTTTAATGTAAATTCTTGTTACCTGTCACCAAGAAAATATTGCATAGTTTTATAAATCCCATTATTTTAGTTTTTAAGATAATTCAGTTCTCTCTGTATGATACCCCAATTTCTATTTGATTGACAATGTCCCTGATTTTATTCTCTCTCTATTTATATAGATTAAAATATACCTGAAAATCTGTTTTAATAATCTTTGTAGAATATAACTTTAACTTTTGTTAAATCTGACCTTAGCCCTGTATTTCCTGATCTCCAAAATATCACCATTTTCTTCATCAATCTGTTTGTTCTACTCTTTGGAAGCTCTTTTTCTTAAATCCTACATTCTTCTGGAAATGATCTTTTTCTTATTATTTTTAGAGCTCTTTGAACATTTTCCTTCCCCTTTCCCACACTTTTTATATATATTTGTAGCAGATTTTCCTCTTTTGAATCAAGAAATTCCAGTCTCTCCCAATTCATATCCACCCAAATGACTTAACACTAAGAGCTCCTGTGAATCAAAGTATGTCATATTAAAACTGACAACTTTAATCACAGCTATGCTTTTGCCTATAATTCCTCCCACTTCAAATGAATCAACTCATACCTAACCTAAATTTTGCATACTTTTCTCTCTTCTGTTTTCCTTCCCTGAACTAGGCAAAACCTTCAACATATCCATTACGGATGTTATTTGATCATGTTGGTTTTTCCAGTAGTATAATACTATACACTGTTGGGACTAGCTCCAGCCTTTTTCCACTCACTCTGCTATTTATCTGACTACTGTTCTCATCATTAACAGGAGGTGCTGTTTCCATGTTGCTCTTTCTCCTATCCAGTAATGTTTCATTATCTACTGTCATAAACCCATTGTCCAATTTTTTCTTTAGAAACCGATACAGAAATTAATAAAAGCCAATCACCAGCCTTTATAAACATCCCCCACCGCTGGCAAGCCTCCAAGGTTTCTATAGGGTACCCTTGGCAAGTCTATCTCCAGAAAGACAATCCTCCAAGAGGAAAATCTGTTTCCACAAACACACCTCAGTGGCTGAATACCCTAAATCCTTGGTTATTGCAACAGCTCGCTGCAACCTTACTTTGACAGTTAAGGTTATACTTACAAGCAGAAAAGGGATCAGGTAAGAGAAGTGTTTTATAAATAAGAGAATTAGTATCCTGATAATGATTTATCAGAAGAGGGGGATTTTGGAAGTTGTAAGATCTGTTTTGTTTTGTCTACAGCTAAGCTAAGTCATTGCAAGCTGTAACAAGTCTTACTGTTATTTTTCAGCTTTGTAATACATGTCAGTTTTATGACAATGTATACAGTAGAGAGAACGTGATCAAAGTCATGCCAAACATGGCACATACCCCTCAGTCCATATGCAAGGACAGATCATTTCTCAAAGCTGACATGCAGTCACAGAAACAGTGACATGGGGCCACGCACAAGAGCACAGAGGCCTGAGGCTCATGAATACATTGATTAAGCAAAAGTCACAGCTCAAAGCGACATTCACAAATAAACCAACAAACTCCAGGCTATTTTATCTAGAACAATCCTAAATTTTTCTTCATTTTCAAACCATTTTATCTAGGAATAAAGGACAGACACAGTTTCAGCTACTCTTAACTGCGCAATAAATACATACCTACTATGAAAGATGATAATTAGCCCTAGCCCTGCACTACTGACAACAGTATTTAGGCTAGACAGTGGTTCTTCAACAGCTAAGTTACGGTTTCTCCATGTGTACATGCATTTGCACAAGCACTAGATGTTTCTTATTGAAATTACCAATAATAATAATAATAATAATAATAATAATAATAATAATAATAATAATAATAATAATAATAATAAACATTATTGGTATTTTTAAAAAGTTAACTCCACTTAGGACTTGCAATAACACGTGCACTACAAAGAGAAAAAAAAAAGACAAAATTAATGCAAGACATGAAAGCTTATAGTTGAAAAATCATTTTATCCATGAAAAGAACTGATTTGGATTTCACTAGAATTTGGAAAGACGGTGAGAAGAGCAGAGGAAAACTCATCAGCAACAAAGCAAAATTATATTACGATAAGATGATTCCAACAGCCTTTCCCATGAAAACACTGATCTCCTTACATAATTATTCCATTATCAGAGAAAATCATGTTGCTAGGTTCCTTTACCAGTAAATTGAACTTACACTGATTTCTTCCTTAGTGATGTTGATAATAGAGTCTGGTCTGATTACTCATTAATACCTTACTCTTCCCCTTTAAAGAAAACAGAAATACAATTTTAAAAAATTGCTACAAGACAATCCAGATAAAATATAGCTTATTTTTACACAAGTGTTTAACATAAGCAAGATAGATTTCTGCTTGTGCTGGATACGGTATTGTCATATACACAGTGGGTGAACAGAATTAAATGCATCTCTGACACTAGAAGAGCAAGAGCTGGAAAATATCCAAAGATTTGCTTTCCTCCTTGAACTGTGTGTACTAGTTTGGGAAAACATATTTTTCTCCATTATTATTTAGATCTCTCCTCATCATGACTCAGATCCTTATTTATTCCTTTGTGTTGTCTATAAGCTCTATTACAAACTGTCTGGTATAACGGCCATCTTTGCATTATTCATCTCCATTGATTACTTACATCTTGAGCTATTACTGCAACAAAATATACAAACTGACCGATGAAGCAAATATGAAGAAACAAGCGACACGCTAGAACCTCAGGCTCATTAAGGAATATGCACGTTTTGATGAAGCCGTGTTTTCATTAAGTCACAGAAAGCTACAAAAGTTAGGTCACTTCTGGTTTAACTGTCTCTCGGGAGACGTATGAATGACCTTGCTTAATGACATACTACTCCTCCTCCTCATTTCTGGACTTAGCACATTAGTAGTCCTATTCTAATACTCCCATCTAACCGGTCCTCAAGTTCTATTCTTTGCTCCCTTTCTCATCCCCTGCCCCCCCCCCACCCATATCAGTAAAATTCTCTTTACATAGGCACGTAGGTATGTCCTACTCCATTCAGTTTCCTGTAGAGAAGCTGTTCCATACTTCTGATGCACTTCTTGAGATAAAAAACCTAAATTTGCACACATCATTCTAGATGTGGGCACGAATTTTCATATTGTCTGCTCCTTTCCTAATAACCCCATAACGCTTAATTCCCATTTTTACCTTTAATTGGTGACAGTCATTAAATGAAACAAAAATCACAGCACAGTGAAGACATTTGTAATGGAACATTTTAGAGAAGTAGTAAGCAGTAATTTGAAAATTCAATTCCTTAATCAAAATTCAAGACTCTAGAGCTGTCAGCAGTCACAAATGGTTTTGAGATGGATGACAAGATGGTATACTATAAACAGGTATTGTCCTATATTGCAAAAACAAGCACAATTTATTTCAGAATGGCATGGCCAGCAGACTGAGGAAAGTTATTATATATTCAAGACAAAATAAGTCAAGTGTGGTTTCCTTGCTCGTTTTCAATTTGGTAGATTTTAAATTCCTTTGACAACAGAAGATAAACTGAGAATGGAACTCAATTTGTGAAGGTGATTGTAGCATTATTTACAAGCAAAGGAATAAGGTTAACTGGTTATCTCTATATTATCCCGTAAATTTTTCAAGCTAATTGGGATAGTGACTTCCAGAAAAAGTACTGAAAGAGGGCAGAGCTTGTTTGTTTTTAGCTTTAAAATCTTCTCTGTCCCACAGAGAATGACCAACACTGTTTTCATGGAGAATAGTCCAAAACTTTCCTCTGTGATAGCTATAATTTCCCATTTAATGTACAAATGTAAAGCCAGCAGTATACTTTTAGGAATTTAAACCTAATGACGCTCCATAGATTAAGTAAGAAAATAGTGTGACTTTCTATTATTCAAATGAATGTGAATAGGTAATACCTTTGTGTAGATCCAGGTAAATTTTCTGGCAGATTGAAATAATTTGACTGCAAAAGACCTCTAAAATTAACCTACAGTTACTTCTGCACTAATGAAAGCACTTCCTCTCCAAGGCAGTTCTTTTTATTAAATTCTTAGCTCTCATAAAGAAAGAAATACATTTTTCCAATACAGAATGAGAGCTTCAGTACCAAGAAATCCAGATCAATTTGACTGAAAGGAGTATTTTCTGAAGACTTACACTTGATTCTACAACTATCCAGATTTTTCATTGACTCAAATGGTATCTTTTTTGCTACTTTGAGAATTGATGATGGTGCAAGGGTCAGAAGATTGAAAGGTCAGAAGCCATGGAAACTGAGCAGTCTAGGCATAGTTTCTTAAGACAACGTACATCCGAAGTAAGAAATATCCACAACTGATGAACTTTGCCTGCTTCATCTTAGCTCATTTTGTACAAAAGCTCAGTTAGAAATTTTAACTTCACTCCAGGCAACGGAAACTTTTCATCTATTTTAATAGGGCCAAGATTCCACCTACACATTTTCACTTAACAGACATTATGCAGAGTCCTCCAAATAAACCTCATCACATTCCATGCATGGAAAATGCCAGGACAGAATAGTTAAGAATTAGAATAGCCACTTTCATACTTTAAAAGCACAATCAATTGGTACAAAGCATTACTGATGCGAAAGTCACGTTCCCTGATGCAAAAGAACAGCTAATGCTCTGTTCTAAAATTGGTCGTAGGACTTACTCATCATCAAAGAGCTTTACTGGATTTAGCGAAATGCACTTAGCTGCAAATATTTTCCCCGATACAGTTCCCAATATGGAACTTCAGTGTAGCAAAGCGAGGGAATTTCAGGGTAAGTTTTAAAAAAGAAAGATTAAAAATTTGGTACACAAGGTGTGGACAACCATTTTGGCTACAGAGGAAAAATATTATTGCTGACCACCCTTTTAAAAAAGGAATTAGATAGTACCAAAAAACACACTAAACTTCTCTCAGTACACAGCTGGGACCATTGCAAGGCAAGCACAAACACCGTGTGTCATGGCGGAAAGGGGAATGCTTTAAAAGAGAGGTTGGGAAACACAGTTGGAATTGATTATGCTGGAGTTTGCCAGCTTAACTAGGAATAGGAAAATGGCCCATTTTTTCCAGAGTTCACTGACTGTGCAAACTATTCGCTTGATAACATTGCCCATTTTTCTTGCTTTATGCATATTGATTTCCAATCCACAAAGCTTTGGATGGTCTCATTTGTCTTCCAAGGGTAAACCTATCAGAAACATTGTTGTCCTCTCCTTTGAGGAAAAGGAAGAAGGAAGGAAGATCAACCAATGCCTTTTCTTTTTTTTTTCTTTCCCCCTTTTCCCGGGCATGTTGTGCAAGAATGAATTAGGGAAACACACACTCACTACTGAAAGGAAGGTAAGTGTGACATGGCTGAAGCTGGTTGCTGTTGGTTTTTTGTTTTATTTTAATTGAGAAAAATGTAACAGTATCTTGAATTACATTGCAGAGTTCCCCGATTTCAGTGGAAAATGTGACAACAGAAGAATGAAGGAAAAACAAAAAAAGAAGGAAAGGTGGGAACAGCGAAAGAGGCACAAAAAGAGAAACTGGAAGTGCAACAAAGGCTAAATACAAGGGAAAAAAATGCTTCTCATTCTCCTTAAACTGATTGGTTTGGCCTAGTTTTATGCTGATATAATCTCACTGGTTATATAAACTTATACTTCAACGTAACTGTAATCAAACAGATAAATGACATACTATGATTTTTATTTGTGTTTTCTTTGATCTTAATTGGGGTTTATTCTCCACTGCCATTAATACTACATCGCTGACACAGAAGAATAGTGAGCATAAGGCATACATTGCTTCCTAAATCCACAAATAGGTAAGGTAGAAATAATTTTGTTCCCATAATTAAACAATGGACAGACAAAACGACCTTTAGGGACTCAATACTCATTAAAAACGATATTACTATTGACAAGCATGAGGGGCTTCATTACCCAAAACACCTTTGAAAATTTTACCCTGATTAGAAGGTAGCAATCCCAACAAACTTTTGCTAATACCTCTTGTTTTAATGATCTCTTTAAAAATATTTCTTCTTACACTGTTCGTGAAACGAATCACTCTCTCACGCATTTCAAGATGAAAATAATACTCTCTCAGAGTACCCCAGGCACACAGCTTGTAATGCTGTGTTTTCTTTGGAGACAAACTATATTTATGTAATTATGTGCATATATCGACAAAATGTTCTCTCTGAAAAAGGTTTATAGTAGAACTGTGTCAGTTTAAAGGCAGAAGAAAACGAAGAGAGCTGCCTGTCCATAATGGTAGAAAACCTTACCTTCTGTTTACTTTGGCTTTAGCAGGCAACACAATACTGAAAAAGATTAATTTACAACTGGAGAATCACAGAATCACAGCTGTGAACAGAGAGTTCACAGCAAGCAGAAGTACCTGATTGCAATGAGCACATCTTATATGTTCTAGGCAGAACTCATCCAGAATAACAAGGAAAATCCAGAGCAGACCACTGGAGCATTCCCACTCCTCTGCTCAGGAAAAGCATGGATTTGTTTTAATTTCTGAACATAAGAATATACATTTCTCCATCAAACAGGGACTAGATATACAAAGGTTTTAAAAATAAAATATAAACTGAAAGTAATAGCAACAGCTCTGTGATAAAACCCTAGAATAAGTATTTATGACTAGTATCTCTTGTTGTTAGTAGACTAAGCCATAGCACCGGCAAGAAGGGAAGATGGACCAGGTCATTTAACCAAACTGTGCAAACACAATATTCTCATTTTGGTTCCCCTCCTCCTTTTTTTTTTTTTTTTTTTTATCACAGTAAATAAAATGATCAACAGCAAGAGAGTGCAAGCCAACAAAATCTTACACTTGGTCTAAGCTCTAGAAAATATAATAGCACACAGTATAAAGCTCAGGAAGAGACAGACTTTAACAAGCAAGCATCCAAATTACTGTAGTAGAACTTTGAAGCAATTGTTTCATGAGTCTTTAAATGTATTTTAAAGGTAAAAACACAGAAAGCATGAAAATGCAAGAAAAAGTTTTTCACAGCCATCTAAACTGTAATCTGATACTTAGAGCAACAGTGAATAAATAGTTGGGATTCTTAGAACAGAATCATAGAATCATAGAATCATTTAGCGGTTGGGAAAGACCTTTAAGATCATCTAGTCCAACCACTGACCCTACTCTACCAGGTCTGCCACTAAACCATGTCTTAAGCACTGCATCTACACGACTTTTAAACACATCTAAGGATGGTGACTCAACCACCTCCCTGGGCAGCCTGTACCAAAAAGCTAAGAATCATGGCTCTACCGAAAACCACTGGGGGTATCACTGAGATCAGGGTTCATAACAATAACTTATAAAAAACTAAAATATATTAGTTTCCCACATATTGCACAGTCTTGTTTAATTCTTTTCTTTCATGCTTAAAGTCTTCTATCAAACACTTCACCAGATGATGCCACAAGGGCTAAAATATTCAACAGTAAAGACAAGGAAGGGAGGAAGGTTTGGACTGAACTATCAAAAAACCCTACAGAGCTGTCAGGGACTGTTTCTCCAACTAAGCTTTGGTTCTGTTCTACTGCTATTCAAACTGCCTCTCTAAATTACCATCACCTAATGCTTAAACCAAGTTACCTGGTTCTGAATCATTTTGTCTCCAGTTCTTTCAAAACCATTTTGACAAAGAGTTTTAAGAAAATTCCAGTTACTCTGAAACTCTTCAGTAAAGTATCTTCATTTAAATATAGCAAACATATTTTTGCTACCAGCCTACAGAACAAAATAATTAATTCTTTCAAGATTTCTATGAGCACCATCTGGTCGTTGTGATTGTTGCTGTTTTACTTATCAACATGTGTTAACAATTTTTCTTTTGAGACTTTAGTCTTTGACAGTGTCTTTTTGCCTGAGAACATGGAGTACTTTGTATTCTCACCACATTTGTGTTACCCACAGAGAGTGCTGGGAACTGTCAAGCAAGATGGAGAACATATCGACAAGCTTTGTGCGGGGAAACAATTTCAGATGGTACTTTCTTGGAAGGAGAGGAGGTTTTTTCAAGTTCAGCAGTGGAGTGCTCTTTCTGTAGATGCTGGGGTACCCTGTTGAATGATTCTGAGAAGGTACTTGCTCCTTAGTAAATAAAACTTGCACTGAATGCAAAACCAAACAGCTTTAGAACAGATGGGAATTCCTATGTCAAAATAGGCATTTATGCTTAGGAGATCCCTATGTTTGAGAAATAATAAGAGAGGACTGTGGGAAATGAATTTTTAGTAAGATAAGTGACCCACTTGAAATACAAGTAGGTGAGGAAGGTGAACTTAAGATAATGTGAAACTGCAGCAGAATGCCCCATTAAAACAACTTAAACTTGTGGTTGATCATAGGTATGAGCTAAAAAACATATAAAAATTGTTCTAAGGTGACTTTGGGTGGTTTTGGACAACATTAAATCAGGTCCTTTTCTGGTACACCTTTGGAAATCTTCAGCTCATTCAAAACACTGACATTTATGCAGCTACATTTATCATATCTACAGATTCATAAGTATTAGCCGCAACAAACTACAAAAAGGGCTTTCAGCTGATAGCTACTGAAAGAGAACGCTTCTCATCTATGACATGAAACATCTCCTCTGTGAAAGCTGACTTTATTATAGTATATCATATGTTTTGGTCCTTAGCTGGATGTTGAATATCAGGTACTTTTGAGAACTAAAGCCAAAAAATAGTTAATGCAGTTGAAATTCATAAAGAAACATTTTGGACAAATGCCTTCAAATGTAATTGGGTGAGAATTTGCCTATCATTTACTTGAAAACGTATTTATACAAGAAATAATACATATGCACTTCACTTTTCATATTTGCATTATGAATCATTAGGCAGTGGAGCATATAATCCTCAGTGTAATCAATGACAATTTACAGAAGGAATCATTGCATGCTCTTAATCATGATTAACTTTTTCTTGTACTTAGATAGATGTCTACTTTGAACTGATATTTACCAGCAAGATTCTGTGTCTACTAAAAGATAATGTTTAAATTACATATTTCCAGCAAAATTTCCGTACTACCAATCATCATCTACTGTTACCAAGCAACTTTCCATCAGTAGGATCAGAAAAACATGCGAAGAACAATCTAGAAAACGAGGACTTAAGGCTTGGTTCAAGCCTCTCAAGCAATCTACTTTTTCAGCATCACGAGGTTCTGGAGCAGGACTTCACAGTTTTTCTGAAATGCTACTTTGAAAGGGCTGTGAAATAAAAATCACTGGTTTAAACTTGTTCAACTTGTCACATGCCTTCACTAATCTCTTCCTGTTTGTATGATCAGTCAGAGAACAGAACAATTCTTCCACTGTCTATAATCCCACATTATTAAAAGAGCATGTGATCCTTGTAGCGGATGGATCATAAAGATGTATTGACAAAAAGCAGAGTTTGGATTTTTCTTCAGTTTTTTTTCTTTCTTTTAAATTTATATAAACTTTGTGTCAAGACTGAATTTCATTACATTCAAGATTAGAACCAAGTCGAAGTGGTTCAAACCATGTAGCGGTACGGTAAAATTTCTAAGCTAATATCTAGCCAAAACACCTAGTTCTAAAACAAACCTAGCATAAAGCTTCAGCAATAACGTCTAGTATGGTTTCTAACATAAGCTTATCTAACTTGAACAACTTTTTTTTTTCCTTTTTAGTAAAACAAAATTTTAAAAGAACACACGGCTATGATTTAGCCTACTCACACAATGGGAATGTCAGTGTACTCACTCAAATGCATTTGGGACCTCAGTGCTTCGCAGCATTTGTGTGTGATCTTTATGAAAAGAATATATCCCTGCAATAAAACTGTAAAAATTATACACTTTTGAAGTTCTGACCAGAAAAAAATTACATTTTAACTACATGAAAACAACTGGTTTAGATCTTCTGCTGGAAAAAGAAAAATTAAACTGAGTAAAAAAAATAAACAATGTTTACACCCATATATTTTTTTTTAATATATTCACCCTTTGTTAAGCTGATTAAGCATAAATTGATTCTGCATTTCAGATATGGTTAATTGGTGTACTTCCTTTAAGTCTAGTCTCAAGATGATAAAAAAATTCTGCTTTCCTTTTCTTATTTTCAGCACTGCTCAGAGGAATCCATGTGACAACTAGCCTGTAATACACCTGCACAATAGCCCCAGGTGTCTAATAAGTCACCTTACTGCCCACCACCAAGACAATGAAAGATATATTCCCTTCAGATTGGGAGCATTTCAGGTAAGAACTTCCTAACTTATCTAATCTATTTCTAACAACAGTCAAGCTAGACAGTGTTCTGGAAAAAAAGTGCATTATTACTGATGGTCTTCTACTTTGTATAAAATCTTAAATAAACACTGGACAGACAATTGTCCACCTTGAAGCCAAACTGCAGAAAAGAAAAAAACAAATTAATTTCCACCTCTGTCATCAGAAAATCCTGTGAATTTAATTTTAATACCAATTCAACAGTTCTTTCCTTCAGTCCTTACTCCAGCCATTTTTCTAGTAACATGAACAGTTTTGCATGATAAGGCCTGCAAGATTTTACCTCTTCTGCCTGCACACATTTTGTAGAAAACAAAAATAATAATTTTAAAATGGCAAACTACTGATTTTGATAGTGCATTCCTTGCACCAAATACATATGTACCATTACAAAAGAGCCTTCTTAAGAAAGTATGTTGTAAAGATAAAAGACTAAGGATTAAAAAAATGTTTATACCTCATATTGAACTATTACATATATTCAAAGGCCAATAAAACAAAGTGTTTAAAAAGCCTAATGTAATCCCATACTTTTTAATACACAGGCACCTTCCAAGCCCTTTGTACTGTTACTAACCAGAATTCATAAGCCGCCTCTTTCCCAATCTCTCTGTTTCAGATACAAGAGTCCTCTATTTCCCCATCATTCCACATACAAAATTTTGGGGATGGCAATACCGTTGAAAAGTAGTAAGAGGTGCAACAGGAGTATGGTATGATACATAAGAACCAAGAGTTTAGTCTACCCTAATGAACAAAGAAGAAAACATTACTATAGCCACTATGCTTTCTTTCTGTGTCTTAGCTGCAAATTAGTTCTCTTTGCCAAGGTTCATTTTTATTCTTTGGGATATACTAGAATCTGGTTTTAATGAATACCTGGGATAAGCAGCTGTCTTGCATTTTCAGAGCTCAGAATTTTAACTACTTGACTTGTATTTTGTTTGTAAGTCTGAAATCACACGCAACTCCTGCTCCTACTCACAGTAGTCTGAAGATTAACATAAAAATTTATTTCAATCATTGCCATGCTGAATTTTTTTCAAAACACATTAGGAAACTAAAACCAGAACTACGTTGATGATACAAATTATCCAGGACTCCAGTCCTGAGCACAAGCACCTCCTGTGGTTCTTGTAAAGGAATTTAGAAGATAATTGTTATCCTGTTTTTCATTGTGGATTGAACTTTCAACTGCCTGAACATAATCAGCCTGATTATGCTTGAGCATTCAGACAGTTGAGTGTTAACTGCCTGAAAACAATCTGACCCAAACATTGGACACTGGTATAGGTGCAGATTGAAAACACTAGCAAATAATGCAAATTTCCATCAATTTAATTTCTGTTCTGCAAAAACAATACAGACTGCTCAAAAAAAACCCCAACAAAACAAACAAAAAAACCCCAACTCGAACTGTTTGAAACACCCAGAAGTACTTAGCATTTTATGGTGAAAAGAGGAAGGAGTTGAAGAATATTTTGTTGAATGGATGCCCTTAGAACATAGCAAAGTGTAGACATATATTTTAGGTACTTGATCCTAGACCTCAAAACTCAACTGCTTAGAGGCATGTCTGTGCAGTCAAACCAGCCTGAAATATTATAAAATGTCATCCACAGTAATTCTGGTTTCTTGCTTCTCTGCTAAAGTCATCATCTAAGGAACCTAAAACGATCCTATATTGTGATCCTGGTACTATGAATGAGGAAGAAAAAAAGACCTAGTTAATGTATTATGAGCCTTAAGGAAGGACTGTGTACCTATTCATAAATCCATAGTATCCTATCCTTCATGCTATCCTTTAGCAATGAGTTAAGATGACAAAGCAGTTAAATATTCGATTTTATATATGAGGAATAGTCTTAGAGAGATTAACAGTCTTGTCTGTTAATGACACAGTAAACGTTTTAGTAACATCACTACGATAATCCCAATCTTTTGACTGCTAAAGCACACTGCTTCCTATTAACTTCATTTAACATTTCTGAACATCACTTCTCCATACACTTACCCTATCTATTTCTAGTTGAAGACATAATGAAAGCCTGTAGGCTTTCAGGTTTTGAGGACGGTTCATATTATTTCCTTAATTTTTAAGTGGAAAGGTAACATTTCAGAAAGGCTGGGACTAGATCTATTAGATTAGAGGTAAGGTTGGAAGGATTCTTAACAGAAGTTTAGCAGTGCTGACTTTGGACATGAAGAGCCAGAAATGAGGAAATCCAGCCTGTCCACATGAGGTTGCGTTTTGGCTACTTCCTCCTTTGCAAGTATGCCGGAGAGGAAAGAAGGTTCCCTCTATTAATTATCTCCCACCAACTGTTCACCAGAAACAGAATCCAGAAAGGGTGTTAACTGAAATAAGCAAAAAGATACTCAGGAACATCTGCAAGTTTGGTGTCAGGTGTATCTAGGGACTGTATTTCACTGCAAAGCTGAACTCGCATGGCTGCATCCTCTAACCCCAGCAAGGATGTCTGAGCACGTTACAGGAGTTGATGTAACGTTCCAGCTGAACATAGATCTCTTGACAGAATCATAGGCTGGTAGAGGCTGGAAGGGACCTCTGAAGAGCAGGTTGGACAGGATTGCATCCAGGTGGGTTTTGAGTATCTCCAGGGAAGGATCTCTTGTCATAGCAAAACATTATTCATCTAAACTATCTATGTGAGCATGAGTGGGGTGGGGGGGAAGTGGGTGGGAGATGGAGAATGCTTGTAAGATGTAGCATTAGGTCAAAAAAACTACTCATTTTTTGTGCCACGTGCTTTTAACAAAACTTTTACTGTTCCATCTAGCAAACAACCATTCTGTTCAAAAGGGAAGCTTTATTGTAACCTTCAAATGAGTGGTGGGCCGATATTATGGAACTGAACACCTTCAGCAGGTATAAATAGACAATGAAACCTGCATGGAGCTCTGTCCTAAGAAAAGATTTCCTGCTGAAAGTATTGGAGGGCAAAATACAGCCCCTAGTTTTCCCCTTTGGAATTAAAACTCTCTCTTCATAGGAACTTTAATACGTAGAAATAATGTGAGGGTCCCCCTCTTCTTCAACATCAGGAAATTGATATGTTCTGAAATCTCTTTCTTTGTGCCAATCCAGCTTTATACACCAATTAATTGGGGATTGTGGGCTGGAAGGGAAGATAATTAGATTTTCCTATGCTGCCTTCTTTTATGCATTCAAATTTTACATTTTTTTTCATCCATCGATTCTCAGATAAAACATATCTAAATTCATACTAAATACAGTCTGGTTATAACAAAGAAACAATAACAATACATTCTTAGAATATCGTGGTTTGTGGTTTTCAAGCTTTTATTTGGTTGGGGTTGGGGGGGGCAGTGTTTGTTTTTAAAAGGCAACCTTTTCTAATGGATATCTTGACTTTCATAACACATGCAGGGGGGAAAAAAAGATGCTGGAAAACAAGGCTGGCAGCCAGCTGCACAAGACTTATTTATAAATCTCTTGCAGTCTTTTTTTCCAGCTATCCAGCCACATTGTAGTTGGAATGCCTCCTGATGTTTTACAGCAACCAGATATAAATACATACAAAGCCAGATGCCCAGGATGGCAGAAGTTTTACAGGCAACCAGCTGGGAAAATGTTTTGAAAGCCAGGGAGGAGGAGGAAAAAAAAATACTAAGTTTTCTCAGGCCTGCTAAAGCATAAGGGTTACAGTGATGGGATGAATAACCGACCTCTCTGACTCTGCATGACACGTCTCAGGACGCTAGTAGGGAACAAAGCAATTTGAGGGGTACTCCATAATCTGGGGACCAGAGGGTGTTTCCAGCACGATAAACAGGAAACTAAGTGATTCCACTGCATCTCCAGGGAAGAGAGCCAAGTACCACCATGACCTGGTAACTCCAACCTCTGGAGACCCTGCTAATTCACTGCCTCTCCCAGGCAAGGATTTACGATCCGTCTTTTGCACCAGCAGAACCCCACTTACACTCACATGACGTATTCAAGCAGGGAAGGGCCATCTGGACCATTCCAGAGGCACACAGCACTTCAGACAAGCAGAATCCCCAACCAGGGCCAGATACTAACTTTTCTGGCTCAGTCTAAGACAAGATCTTTTTCCCTCTGTGCTAATAGTCTTTTTCTTGGATTTTGGAACGAGAACCATCTTTTGTGCTTTGTGTCTGATATCTTTGGTCCCAAATGAAGAGGACTTTTTAACATGAAGCTGTTGGCAACTAATGGGAAATTGAAGTCGCTGTGTTAATTCAAGCAGGTTCACTGGGGACAGTATCACGTTAAGAAAGAATGGATCATGCAGTCATCATCCCAGATCCATTTATGACTCAGACTAGCAATCTGAGAAGCTTTATCATTAAAATTCACAGAAAATCAATTAAGAGAGGCCTAAAGCAGACTGGAGTTACCACAGTGCCTCTTTACAGTTTCACAGAAGGTAACAAATGTAAAGGGTCAGGAGACGTTAGTCCCAGTACGGCAGCTCCGCTTGTGTGGTTAAAGTTAAAGACTCATGCTAAGAAGTGGAGGACCAAGGAAATGTGATTTTGCTAGCCAGTTGGTTTAATATTGAATCATACAAATAACTGACACAGTCAGTGACTTCTAATCATTTTGGCTACTTGGATTCTGAATCAGAGATAAAAATACAAAATGAATACACTGAAAACTTTATCTCAATAATAATTAATTACACTCTGTGTGGAAAAACGTCTTAAATTAAATCTCTTCATCTACTGCAAAAGCAAGGCATCAGTTACAAAAATAGACTTTGGTAATTTTCTTTAAAAAATAAATAAATAAATAAAAATTTTAAGGGCATTTAAAATCAGAGCTGTGGTTTACTGCTACCTGTCACACAGCATTAACAAGCCTGACTGCTTGGGTTTCTAAAAGATATACATGGGGGCTGAACAATAACTTTACGGTTGCTTTATGTTATCAACAAATGTGAAACATTTGAGACAACTGAAATATATCATAAGAATTCATCAAAGCTCATAGATGCTGCTAATAATCCTGGAAAAGACAAGACAGACGTTGAAGTGCCCCTTCTGTTCAATGGGGTAGCAACAGCAACAGATAAACTGTAACTGGAGCATGATGTAGCCACCTGATAATCAGAAGCAATGCTTCGCTAAACCACTGGTGAAAGAGCAGATGCTGACCTTGGTACCTACCAAGCATAGAAAGAAGAGGCTTTGGCCGGTCACTTATGGGAATCTGATGACAAAAATATCTGCTGTTGTGATGAGACAAGGTTGTTTTGGTCTGCATTACAAAACGGGATGCAAGCTGTTAAAGATCTTCCTGTCCTTGCATGGAGGACATAAGAACAAGTCATAGTTCTGTTCTGCTGTAACCTCTCTGACAGGGGTAAGTTGTGCTTCTGCTCCAGGAAAATCAAAAACCACCAGTATTTTGCTAGGGTTCATAATCTACCCGAGAAATACAGAAACAACGAATTTAATAGAATGAATACTACTGTGTTAAAGGACTAATTCAGAGATCATGAAATTCTGCCAAAGAGAACATCCTTGCGTGTGAGAGAAAACACTAAACCTTTCCCTTTTCAGTGAAAGAAATTCCCTCACATAAAAGATAGCTCAACATTACATTTCATGAAAGCTTTCAAAATCACACCCAGCAAAAGCAAGTGTTCTGAAAACATTAATAAATCTGCTAACGATTTTTTGAAATAGCTTTACGCTCATGCCAAACTGACATCACCATAACAACACGTTGTAATAGTCACATGTATAAATGGAGAGTTAAATGTTGAACGGGTCATTTGTGCCTGTCGCAGCATGGCAACATGAAGTTGCAGTAATTGCATGACCACATGAGACAGCCACATGTTCTTTCAGTTTTGAAAATAAAAATAAAAAAATAGAGTTATTACCATGAGGGTGGTGAAGCAGTGGCCCACATTGCCCAGAGAGGTGGTCAATGCTCCATTCCTGGAAACATTCAAGGTCAGGTTGGATGGGGTTCTGAGCAACCTGATCTAGGTGATGATGACCCTGCTCATTGCAGGGGGGTTGGACTAGATGGTCTTTGAAGGTCCCTTCCAACTCAAACCATTCTGTGATTCTATGATATTAACAGGGAAGTTTAGTTTCTTCCTCTTCTGTTAAGATCACTTATTGGGTTGTCTAAAATTTCTTTTTTTTTT
>VYXH01001759.1:414437-424627 GCA_013397275.1 Burhinus bistriatus
TTTTTTTTTTTACAAACCTTACATAGATCCGTACTCATCAGTTGAGTCTCTGCTGCCATCAAAGTTGAGGGAAATAACACCTTTTTAACACTGTCTAGAAACACAGGAGTGAGACAAAACTAAAATATGCAGTCCCAACAAGCAAAGGAATTATGTTCTATCCACCTTCCGTAAGTCACAAAGACCAAAATCTTTTTCGAGCATGTTATTCACTTTCAGCCTTGCACAGTGAGCCCTCAGCTCAGGGATGATTATGGATCAAAAGATGCCTCACTAAATTACAAGAAAAATGTCAGTATTCTGTTTCATTGCAATCCTATTAGTCATAGCAGATCTTGTGTGCATCAGCTGAGTTCCAGGAAAATTATATGCAACAGCAACACCTTTTTTCAGAGGCTATTCCAGTACCTTATCTAATAATGGCTCCGTGACTTTAGAAGACTTCCCCCCCCGCTACCCCCAGCAACAAATTTACTAATCTTCCAAATCCTTATTAAATTCCAACTCCATCTACCTCTTAACACTCCTGCATAACACCGAAGGACTGCCCACGGGACGAAGGCCAAGTTTCACCAACTGCTTATCCTCCACATAAACCCCTACACGTCTTAGACTGGAGCTCTAGAACAGCAAAACTTTCTAAGAGTGCCATTAGACTTAGAATTAGGGATGAATTTGTTTGTAATGTTAAGCTCCATGCTATATTAGGTTTCAGACAGTTCAAGTTATATAAATTATTTATTATTCATCCTCCTGGAATGTCCTCACCCTTCAGAGCTCCAGCTCTACTGTGCTAAGCTTTTCCCACAGCCAAGCAGCAATGACTGCTGTCCCAAAACAAAAGAGTCTATGAGGAGTTCCCAACGACCTTCACACCTTCAGAAAAACAAGGAACATTCACTGTTGTGCTCTAGGATACAAATTCAGTTCAGATGGGAAATTTTCCAGAATGATACCCTTCCTATTTATGTTCTAACAAAACCACAAAGAAACAAAAAAGAGATTTTATAAGGAACAAGGGTTTTTTAAAAGCAAATCTCTAAACTGAGCTGTGATACTCACCCAGTGCTTAAACACAGGAAGGCAGGCAGTCGTAACTACCTACTTCATGTTAAGAGATTTTTAAACTCTACAAAATTAAATTAATTAAGGAACTGAACCATATTTTAATTAATTTAAGGGTAAGTAAGAACACAGAATGTTTTCCCCAAAACTGGGTTTTCTTTGTTTCCTAATTTAGTGTCTGAGTAGGATTAGCAATAAGAAAAAACCCACTGAAACTGTAAAATAATTTCTCCACAGGATGGAAACAAAAGGTAATTATTTAAAAAGTAGAAAAAAAAATCCAGTCAGAAACATAAGACATTATGTACCATGTATTATTTTTATCACCCAGAATTCCCCATATAAAAGGCATGGAGAAAACCATCATTCAGAAGTGGGAAAACAGAGGGACTGTAAAAGTGAAATGGACTTCTGACAAATGATACTGTATAGAATATGAGCTCACAGACTGACAAAACAAAACACTCCAGCACTAGTAAACCAGAATAGTGTATATTCCAGCTGAAGCACAGATGTTTTGGTATTACTCTTTTAAACTGGCACACTCACTCGCCAAGGCTACTGAACTTTGAATTTCTGAGTTTTTGGGGGGCGGGGTGGTTGTGAGGTTTTTTGTTTTAATGTACTGTGAAGATGGTTTGGAAGGTATGATCTTCCATTCTTAAATTCATCGGTTACCTGAATTACCAGACCTGTTTGTGCACTCCCAGATTTATCTCAAACAGCCCAACAACATTAAACCTTTAGGTAAGCATTGCTTGATTCAAACTCCGTACCTTGCATATTCTCAGAATCTTTGAATATTAGGATGTTCATAATCTTTATGAAAGATGCACCTGAGTTAAAGTAACCCACACTACTTAGAACAGAATTAAGAAGAGCAAATTTGTGGAATTAATAGTTTTTTGGTTCTTTTGTTTTCTGTTTAAATCAGACTATTATTTGTAATAACTTGCTCAAAAACTCTCCTACGCTATTATAATCTCCACACAGCTGTAGAAATTACAGAGACTTACAAATCAATGTAGAGTAGGGAAACATGTAGATTTCATGATTGAGTTATTCTTTCTAGACTGCTTCTTGCAAGCGTCTGCGCAACCCATAAGCCATTCTTCCAGGGACACTAGCAACAGCAAGAAACACCCATCTGTCCTTCTCTTTCTCTTCCTCTGATTACAGACTACGTGGTAACAAGCCCTACTACTCCATACAGGCAGTGTTTGGATGTCCTTTTCTGCCCAGTAATGTCCAAGACTTCACCTAATTTTTCTGTAGCTGTTCCAGTTTTCACTTGCTTCTACTTCCTTCTGCTCTAGCTGTCTATGGAAACCAGTTATTCTGACCAGATGGCAATAGCTTGCTTAGTATCCAGTATACAGACATAATCATGTTGGCTTTAAATTCCACACAAAACCTGACTTTCTGACTCACCCTATCTTCCTGTCCTCCAACAGTGATTTAGATCTGAGAGAACATCATTTAACATGCTCAACTATACATGTGGATCTGTCTTCTTGGAAGAAAACAATTTACCTCTGCATTAGAGAGCTGAAATAAGAGATAAAAACCCTAGCACCTATAGCTCTTTAAAATCTCTTCATTCTGATAGCCATGCATGCAGAAAACTTTCAAAGGAAGGCGAGATTTGCTGCACCCTATCAGATCATTGGTGCATAGAGTCTGCTATCTTGCCTGTGCCAGTGCTTCAGAGAAAAGGAAAACAAAATCCCTGTGATGCTCATACAGTAGTCAGTTTTGTATCAACTGTTTGCCTCAGTGCTGGCAATTTTTTTTATGGCATCAAATCCTACTTACTGGCTAAGCAAAGTGAGGTCTAAAGCACTGCTCTTCAGAAGACACTCAAGTTGCCACTGTTTGAAGTTTATTTGTATACACGAAAATGCTGGTCTGTTACATGCTGTCATACTTTCTCATTTGTCGTGTCCTTCACGCATGCAGATATTTTTTATTTGTTTGAAGAAGACTTGAGTTGTCTATCACTTGACATCAGAATCACAAAAATGTGTTAATACAACCTACACTGCACTTTTTTTTCCAGAGAAAACTGTGGTTAGCCTTAAAAATCATTCGCCTAGTGCAACAAATGCTTAGTTCAGAAGGACGGAAGTTTTGCTGTTTTACCTCAGCTAACGGAATTCGTCAAAATGAGCTGCTTAATTTCTCCTTTTGAAAACTCGTATGCTAGAAGAGAGGTTACTGCACTGAATTGCATTCCTTTTGAACTGCGACACACACATGCCTCCTATATCTATTTCTTCCTAGGAAGTGCTTTGAAATACCGAAATGGATCTACTTCTACTGGGATAGTTTACATAGGATTCACCTGTTATGGCATTTCAAAGTATAATCTTGTTGCTGATGTGACAGTATAATCAGTAATCAGGATGTATATATATAATTAGTTACATCGATGCAGATAGCAAGTTAGAACACTTAAAATATCAGGGATATATCTTATTACACCCTTTGAATTAGATATACAAGGTAACTTGGGCAGAATATACTCACAAGTCATCTTAATCATAAATCCAAATTTTAGGCTTAGACAGCAGCTCAGTATGCATTTCTACGAGTGGAAACTGCTCATGATCTCTGGATATTCCTACTCGCAAAATAAAAGTTATTAGGTATCTAAATTTTTGCTTTTGGTCATGCCCAAAGTGCTTCAATCTTGCTAAATGGCAGTTCAGTGACTTCCATCATTCCTACACCTTGCTAGCATTCACAAAATGGGTTTGAAATCTGCTGATGATATGATATAAGGTATGTTCTCAAAGCGCATCTCTAAATGGATCAGGAGGTACCTAACCTATAGCTGGGAAAAAATAAGTCATATCAGTATTCTTTGTATACAACACCTCAATGTGAGCTTACTCACCCATACCACAGAAGATATTCCTCAAGTCCCTCCCTTGCTCCTGTTAAAATTATTCTATTTTATAATGAACTAAACCATCAAGTCAGTAAAAGAGTGTAACGGACGTACAATTCAATTTCTAAACATGCTACCGCAATCTCAAGAAGCAGGAGAAGTCTAGAGTTCTGTCTTCGCTCCAAATACATCAATGTTCTTTACAGCCAAATGTGCACTATTTGAGATAAGCACAAAATTACGAAGTAAAAAGTCCACTTCTCTTTCTTAGCGCAGTTTTGGGAGAGAAAATTGACTTCTGATTTGTGGAAGAGAAACCTCCAGTAAGAATTTTCAGAATACAGTGCCAAATAAAGTAAGTTATCTATGTGCTAGAAAGTGACAGACTAAATTTACAGTATGTCCTTACCAATTTTTTACGTCCTAGCTTAGTGCTCCAGGTTCCAGCCTTGCTTTCGTCTCTCCCTAGATATTGTCTTGAAGACTATGAACTCCCTTAGATTAGTAGATAGTTAATAATTAGTCAGAAAACCCAACAACTGAGTAGAAAAGCACCCTCTGTTGATTTAGCTTTTAATTCTTTGGAATATGAAATCTATATAATAAAGTTTAAGTACTTTATGAATAAAATAAACTTGTATTTTAAAATTTGTTATAGCAGTTTTAAAAGACTTTGGTCTTTTTGTCAAAGAGTACTAGATTACCTTAGCAAATTAATTCAATCTACTAGAAACTTAAATCTTATGAGGAACAACATTGTGCAGTAAACTGAAGTTGTGATGAAGTCTATAGAGCGATCACCTATTTTAAAAGTTCATCATTAGCAAAGAAAGAAAAGCAAAGAAAATTACATGGACCCACTGTCCATTGGTGGGGAGCAGGAGGAGCAAAATATCAGGAAGCCCTTCGTCTTAATAAAGTAATGAAATGTCCAGAAAAATAAAAACTACTCCTTTTCCATAGCATTTCATCCAGCACCGCCTGCTGAAACTAAACCTGACCTTTTCTATTTCAAGTCCCCTTGATTGCAAAGGAAGCACAGGCGTCTTAACTGATTAAGTCTTCATATGGAACAGCAGCAGTCCCTCAGCTTCCCTGGGTATTAGTGTCCCCAAATGATCTGTTTTCTAGAATACTCCTTTTAAGCACTGTTTGGTTCAATGGAGCTTGCCTTCTTATAAAAAAATTAATAGTAATTTCAGCCTTTTGAGCCCCAAACATCATAAACACAAATCTGAAAGATGGTATTAAGCATATCGTTCTACTTGCTTTTTTCTAAAATGACCCTTGTTTCATTAAGAAAAGCTATCATACCTTAAGTGACATGAATTATTAAGAAAAATGCAGCATAAACAATATTCTGCCTCCACTGGAAGGGATCATCCAACAGACTGTGAATACCAGGGGAATCAATTCAGGGTGTCCATCTACTTTCAACCAGCTTCTGTAGAAGAACCGTAAACATTCTGCCAGGGCCCACTGGAAGATCAGACCTTTGTCACTGAGATTTCTACTGTTTGTCATTTTGAAAAGTTTTCAAAGTATTTTGAAAACCTTGATGAAATGGCTGTAAGCTGTAATAGAGTTGTGGCTTGTATACAAGGAGCGTTTAAATACCTAGAATCTAGCTAAGAAGCCTTCAGACCCTGAAAAAGTTAGCATTTTCTGACTTGAGAGTCCCCGAGTTCAGTACCTGAAAAAGTTTGTTAGTGACTTGGCAGTCTGACAGAGTCCAGTCTGCATCTCCTGCTCCATGAGCCAAAGAAAGCTTTCTGGAGCCACGATACAAAGGCAAGAGCCTTTGAATGACCAGAAAAAGAAGTATGGCCTGAAGCCAGATGACGGCACTGAGACAGTCAGAGTTCTCATCACTCATCGTCCTTATTTTCAAAAGGACATTAGAATTTAAGCTTTCTAATAAAAAAAAAAAAAAATTCTCTGTTTGTGCTGACAATTGTGTATGACTTGATTCATGTTTTTTGTGAACTTGAGCACGGCCGTATCAGTTTAGTCAAAGAGGAAACTGGCTACATATAAAGAAAGGCCAAACACAGTGTTAACCTTTCCCAGAGTATTCTTTTGACTTCAGCAATTATCCAGAGTTTGGAGCGCTCCTGAGCCACAGACTGCTTCCACACCACTGTATTTAACAGGTACTCATCAGTTTTCTTCAGTTAAATTGCTTGTTGCCATTCTGAACTTCGATCCTGTGCAAATAAATTCCATAACATAATTGCAGAATTGTAACCTGCCAATTGGTACCACCAATGGGCGGCCTCAATTTATTGTTGTAATACAGAACAACCTTTTTCCTACTCATTTTCCCTTGCAGTTTATGTATAGACTTCAATTATCCACCAATTTGACAGCAAAAGTAAAGGAATATGCAAAACCAAATTTAATAAGGATTTTCTTGTAAATTTAGTCCGCATATGTTACACTCTAACTCTTGCATTTCCAAAAATTGCTTGTGTTTTGGAGACAAGTTTCCCTCAGATCTGTAAGACATTGCTATCTAATCTTTTATCAGCTCTGTATATCCCAGAGAACAATCTGGTCTACAGCTTATAAGAATTAATAATAGACAAGTGCTCGGTTTTTTCTTTCATCTACCAGCTGAGATACATCGTTAAAATGATTAGGTTTGTAAAAATCCATGAAAATGGATTCCATCAATTGAGAATGAAAGCAGAGAAAGGAGGACTGAATTCAAAATTGGATGAAAGCAAGCAGTGTCACCTTCCGAGAAATATTTAAAGCTACTAAGAAGGACATAGAAGGGAAATGAAGAATCTTCAAAGGGAAAACAACAAGGGTTATGAATGGCATGGAACAAAAAATACTATAAGGAGAAGACAGAGAAGGTAGATGAGCAAAGCAATGCTAAAAGAAATCAAAGGTTTGTAAAGACTCGCACGCTACACAGGACACGCACAGAGTATGGAGTTAAAGTCTTCAAAATAACACTGAAATAGAAAAATATCAGAAAAAGGAAAGCAGAAGATTATGGAAGCCACACAAAAAATAGTGACATCTAGCTTGCTGCTGAGGTTCAAGAAATCTTAAAGATGTAAAAATGTGCTCCCTGCCATACCTTTGCTAGACTTTGCCTTCCACCCTCAAGATAATCGGTCTCACTGCAATGTACGGAGGAGGGGAAATTCCCCAAAGAGGACATGTTTATATCTTGCTCCCCACTGTTACTCTCTTATCATCACAGACTCCGCTAACTCCAGGACTAGAGGACGACTTGCATGTTTTGCTTTTTCCTCATCATATTTGTCACCCACCCTTCTTTTTGCTGGAGTTGCAAAGGAAGGAAAAAAGTTTCACTATAAATGCGTACGTTATTTTCTTTCCTCAGTGTCAGCAGGATCTTCTGTGTAGGTGCTTGCTCCACAAGAGTCCACCCTCCAATAAATTACGACATTAGAAAATAATAAAACTGGATAGAAGAACTTTGAGTTTTTCAGTTTCTAGAATTGTGCAGTATCAGCTCACCTTACGCGTCCTGTGAAAGAGAAGACCGTAGATTGCAGGCAGACTGGGACCAAGTGGCAAGAAGGAAGACTGACTTCAGTGACCCTGAAAAAACAGTATCAAGCATGAGCTGGGGAAGAATACTGGTGTGCACTACTCAGTTTCTTTCCAGGCTGCAATCACAGAACTGCTATCTATTTAAACCATATTTTATATTCTCTGTCATGTTATGTACTCAAGGTAGCTACAAAGCTCCTAACTGTCACAAGGATCCAAACTAAATTATAACCATAAATAGATGCAGCTTCAATTAAGGAAAAGTGATGCAACGTCTCTACAGTTGTTATTTATGAAATACAACTGGTCAGACGCTAAAAAAAATACAGCCAAGACAGTTGAAGCAGCTGGGCTAAAAAGCTGGGAAACTCAATGCCATGGTTAATATAAAACAAATGCAGATGTGCAAGGCCATACCTAATTTTCCCAGTTTGGGATATAAGCTTGTATTATTAAAGCAAAACAATGAGCTCTAACAAAAATCATGGTTTTTTTGAAGTTGAATACCATTTGTGGTGACCACTGATGAACTCTACGTATTATTTCAGAAGTTCAATTGGCACTAACTGTCTTTCCAGGTACAGGAAGGGAAGAAGTATCTGTTCTTATTTTAAGTACAAGTTTCTAATAATACACAGTTCTGTAGCTTAATTAGACATCTTTCATCTTTCAATATTTTTAATAAGATCTAGGACATAACCTATTTTGATATCAACTATCCTTAGTAGCAACATTTCACAGCATGTGACTTGAAAAGGTCAACTTGCCAGGCAATAATACCTAAAATACAAATGAAAATGAGGGTAAGGAAAATCATCTTGAGGTGAAACTATTCTGCTACAAACCAAAGCGATAATAAGAATCATCCTGCTATTACGAACCACACACTGTTCAGCTATGAGAGAAAGCATAGTTCTTAAAAATCTGTTTACTACATTAAAGAAAAAACCAGATAGAAATCAGGTGTTAGTCTGTGCAGTAGTCAGCCATTTTGGCCCTCATAATTATTATCACAGTATTAGTGTAACAATTTAACAGATACTTTCCAGATGAGAATTTTAATTCATATATTACTTTAAGGCATGCTATGCTTTGATTCTATCAATACATCCAGCTGCCAAACAGTTTATTTTCTGTTTTCAACATCATGCATAATCAGCTACTTGACTAATGACTCGCCAAAGACCTCTAGACAGGAGGCAGAGCTCTACACTGATTTGCCTTTGAGAACTTTTCACGTGTCTCTTACATTTCTGTGGGCAGCTTCATAAAATGGTGGGAAAGCTATACCAAAGAACTGTATCAAGGAAATAACACAGCACTATGTGTTTTCTCCAGGCATGAAATTTTTAATGGGTTATGTGAAATAACATAGAAGCAACTCTTGGCCATGGAAGAGATTTTAAATGGTTTTGTTTCAAGGATAACCAATTGTATGTTTAGAATTTCTGGTCCTGAAAGTTGCGTTAGGTCCTTCATATTGAGTGCTGAATCTCCCTAGAATCTAAACTGTCAAATTACCAGCTCCCCAAGGAGACAATTTCCAGGTTTTGCAAGTCATCCCCAAACCTCAATAAAACTAAAACAACAGAGTTTTACTGAGATGGTTCTGCACTTTATTGCCTTTCAAATACTTTTTAAAACAGACTTGCTTTCACTAGGACAGCTGCCAAACTAATGAAAATCTGGGGGTACACCTACAAGAAATTACAACATGCACAAATGTTCCTTTCCATAGTGGTCACAAGAACTACACCGATTTCTTTTTAACTATTCTGTTACAACATTCAAAATGGCATTAGGAATCTTTTTCCCTCAAAACAAAACCAGATTTATTGTAGTTTTAAGAATTAACCAAAAAAAAAGCTATAAAAATAGTTTGCCTCTGAATTAGAAGAATTCAAAGAATTTAAAGGAATTGCTTTTGACTTAACATTCATCAATCTGAATTTCAGTATGCATAAGGTATGAGATTAAAGGTAGTTGAAATCTTAGAATAAATGTGTATTTACTTGTACACAGCTTATAACCAAAACACCTTAACCAGCACCGTTTTGCTTCAAATCCACTTGGTATTTCCTTCATTCAAAACAGTTCTGTACTCATTAGATCATTAAACACCTGGGGAAATATATATTTTGTTTCACGAAAAATGTATTATTACTCGGGAATGCATAGCTTTACCAGAGGAACAAGTCATACATTTGTTTAATTTTGGCAGAGAACTACTTTTGTTTCACTCATCTCTCAGAACTATGTTACTACCGTCATTGCCGATACTAGCATTCCTTGGATAAATTCAGTATACTGACACAAAAAAACTATAGCAGTAGCAATGACAACTGATGTTCAATATAGCCCATAAATGAAGGACGATGTAGTTTGAGGTTTTTCAGCTGTTCTACAGTTGGGAAGACATCCGCAGAAAGAGGAGCAAATGAAAAATAGCATAGGAAATTTTACACCCATTTCTCTGGACTTTCAGTGAAACTTGGTTTATTTCGGTGTTTTTTTTTTTAATTTCTTGTGGGCCACTGAAAACCCATCACGCAGGGAATTACACGTGGTTTTTACTCCTGAGTGACATGAGTTATCCACTCATTTTTAACCTCATCCAATGCTCAGTGAAATCTTGGAAAGGGTTACTTCAGCAATATGAAATTTAAATTACAATCATATAAGTGGATATTTTTTC